>JAVTVY010023784.1:0-92303 GCA_036873755.1 Hanleya hanleyi | reverse complement strand
CATTTGAGAGTTTGGACACTTCTAAAGGCCAACCTCACTCTATATATAAATACACGGGTAAAACTGTTCAATACTGGCCACCATATCATAATGGATGGATATTTATACCTGGGCAAAAACTGTAATCAAATATATTCCTTACAAACCACAAGCAAACATCATCAAATCCAGAACAGGCAAAACATGCACATTAAATATCCAATAAAAACCTGCTTTACTTGGCCTTGTAATTTGATAGCAACCAAACTGAATTCTCATCAGGTCGGGGAAATGAGGGCCCTCCAATTTTGGAGGTGGAAAAATCGTTTTTCTCGAATAACTTAAAAAATATGAACAAATTTGCATTTTTTTCTGAATGGCGCATAACTTGATATATAGTTACATATGTTAACAAATTTTGCCATTGATAGGCTTTTTTGTCAACTTGTTTGAACATGACATGGCAATTTGAAAAAAGATCGCTTTCTATCTCCTGAAGTATATGGGCAACAATTTCTTCAAAGCAGTAAACCAATGTGAAAATATATTAATTTATGCGCCATTGACAAAAACATAAAAATTTGTTTATATTTTTAAAGTTATTCAAGAAAAACGACTTTTTACCTCCAAAATTGGAGAGCCCTCATTTCCCCAACCTGCTCATGAACAAAATATGTTAATTTTCACTTTCGCTTTCTTTACAGACATGATACATACATGGATACAGGTATTCATGGGGTATATTCCACATATAGAGGGACGATATGAATGGTGGTTACAAGCTCACCTTTAATATATACTGGCCATGAGACAACACTACTTACTTAATCCACCATAGTATCCAAATGGATGGCTTATCAACAGTTACTGAGGAAGGAATGATCGACAAACTGGTAAATATTAATGGGACAAGACATACATGTAGTTAGCATTTCTTAACTCAGTAATATAAAACTATGATTGTTCAAATGCATGAAATGAACCATCAGAATGAAAGCATGAATGATAACCTATACTCTAGATCATTTTACGAGAATACGACAACTCGCTCACACAATGAAAACTGTAGTTTCAATTCCAGAAACCAAATTTTTCTGTTTTTCCATTTTATGTTCATTTGGAACTGGTACTAATTAACTGTCAAAATTAAAAAGTCTTTCAAGTTTTGATTAATATTGATGCAGAAATTTTTTTATGGGCAACAGCTGATGCTGGATCTGGCATCCCTTCAGTTCTACCTACTTTTTTCTATATGATTCCTCACATTATATTTGCATACTCAAGTTAACAGCATTTATATATCAACAAATACAAAATTAATATTTGGCAATTCAGGGTATAAAACCCATCGTCTGATCCCATGGTACGAAAATGCATCGTATATGCCATCCAATTCTTGAAACATTTAGAAAATAGTTTTTTCCCCCCTGAAAACTGATGTTGGGTACTCTCACCCTCACAGATATTATGTGTTTGACCAATCAAAAAGGACATCAAGTACTATCACCTTCACAGATAATCTGTGTTTGTCCAATCGAAAAGGACATCAGGAACTATCACTCTCATGGTCGGCCAGTGCTCGTCCAATCAATAAGCAAGATTATAATAAATGGTTACTTAAAGAATAGGGGTATCTTCGATCCTAAGGCTGTCTAACAAATAGTATGTTCCCCCTTTCAATCTTGCAGCCTGAACAGGTTTTCAAAATAAGCGTTTATTTATCCTTAATGCTAGTCTGAATTCAAGATGACAAGATGATCTGAATAATATTATCTTGTACTTTTGGGAAAGAAATAATTACTCCTTTGATGTCCAGGTTATAATATGGTTCAATTACAGTTCTAGTTCTATATAGCCAAGAGCTGTCTATCTGACAGGTTAATATGACTCAAATTTAGAGCTATAAAAAAAAGTACAATGGAGTACAATGTAATGGATTATCTTTTCCAATGTAGTTTGATAGATTGCTGGCCCAAAACAAAATTGATGGGGAACAAGCCTAAACTTACACCATATCTGTCCACTGTATGGTGTCAAAAAATAAACTACTACAAATCAGTAAGTAAACTTAAGCTTTCAGCAAAATGTTAAAATACTACCAAAAGCTATACACACATGGTACCATACAACTTGTATAATAAGCAATTTGAACAATTAAGGTTATCGATTATCATTCAATAATCACTTCAACATAAAATACCTGTACAGGTACTGGTATGCTCTAATATACATTACCTGTATGTATTGTAAAGTACAAATACAGCCAAGGATGCAAGAAAAAAACCCCATGGAATTATTCAGCTTACATTATTTAACCTTGATCTGTACAAGGGCATTTCTTCCAGCCATGTTATTCCACATGAGAAAACATTGGTATTGCGTCACATGATTTCAGTGCAAACATACATTGCAAGGTATTCTATCCATTTTCACTTTCAACTAGCATTATGATAAAACGTATTTTAGCATTAATCATGCATACGATAATGTTTTCATTCTAAAACGTGCATGATAGTGACAATGTGCTAGAGTCAGCAATGTAATTAGCAATCAATAAGTAGATGAGGTCTAATTATATCACTGCCTTCAAATGAATCATAACATGACATTTCAGAGTTTTTTGTTTTTTTTTGTTTTTTTTTGAAGCTACAGTTCAGAATAAACCACTCGTATTTGCCTTATTGAGATAGAGGAGTTTGGAGCCATTTCTGCACACATCCATTTTCAAAATGAGGCCAAGGCTGCTGTTGACTTAGTTCAGGAATGTCATGAAGACCTTTCCAATATGAGGGTTCTCTGGATCATTGTAACATGGTGTATGACATTGGAAAGTGAATTTTTGAAACCACACATGAGGTCAATTAGCTTCTTGAAACCCGAAGTAAGTGATCAAGGGCTGATATATAGGAAAGGCTAATAGTTGATTGAATTATGCCCTAGACACAGTGCTAGACAAACAGACCCTAAACAGGCAGATAATTTAAATATTCTGATAAATTCTGATATTTGTTCCTAGAATTCATGACATAAAACCCTTTTCTTCATTCAAGGTCAACCTGCTAATATATGTATGTGGAAAACGTCACAAATATATATCTATATATAATTTCTGTTATCTTTGAAGATTAAGTAAATATTTCTTTCGTCATTAACAAATATAACAGAAGGATACTTTGAAGGTAAAATGCAAAGATTTTCTGATTTTTATTTTTATATTTTCTATCTTGACTGTAGGTTACAATTATACATGTATAAATATTGACCTATTTACTTCATTTCACTTGAAGTATTTTGTCAAAAAAGCTGAATTCAGATTTGGAAAGTGTCATCGCTTATCTTTTCTTGATGGTCTATTAATTGTGACATCACAAACATCATCCTGAAGACAGAACATATCAATGTCTGGTCAGGTCGTCTGATGTGATGTCTAAAACAAATATCAAAGATGAACAGGTAAGTGATACAGATTTCCATATCCGGATTCGGTCAGGCTTGAGATACTGACTTTGGAGCACTTTTGAAAAGGTACTAGGAGACCAAATACTTCCAATAATAGCAAATGAAGCAGAGAGGCTGATACTTCCATCGATAAATGACATGTAAGGAATATAAGGAACATATAAAAACCTTTGCATTTCACCTTTAATCAGCACTTCATCACACAATTATGGTAAGTCTTATGTATAAGTGTTTCATATTGTATTCCACTGTCACGGAGTACTTCAATAAGCCATATAAACAAAGCAATATATTAAAACATGATCATAAAAAGGAATTCATCTTTGACCTTTTCTCGTAATTTCAGCATACATCTAGATATATATAGCCTTTTTGACTTTCTACATCAAAATATTCTATCTGCAGTTTCAAATTTTATGTTCTTTTCAAGGAATATTGGCCAGAAGTAATGGCAGGGTCTAAATACTTTATCATAGTGTATACATTGTCAGTAAACAACTTCATGGTTTCACAAGTTAATACATGCTAAACTGATCTAAACTTCAGTATGTAATTAAAGCAATACAACAGGAGATCAATAAAGGTAAGCTAGTAATTATCCCAAAGAATAAGTAGGAATAATACCTACACAATGTACAATACTAGCTGAGTTACAGACAATGTACAGGTGGCTTAAGACCTGTGGCTACCATTGGGGCAGGGAGATAGTTTACAGATGAAGAAACTTTCTTCGACATCTAACAAAGCGTGGTTCATACTCTCCTGAACTTTGAAAAAAGAAAAACCTTAAAAGAAGGGTTAAGTGTAGAGTACATTCTCCACTGTGTCTGCTCAGCTCACTGGCAGAAAACAATGGTTCGCAATATCAATCTCATGTATGTGTACTGTTAAGCTTGAAGGTAAGTCAGTTGTTTGACCGATATATTGTTTTCTGTAGTTTTGACAGACAAGAACATAGACAACAAACTTGAAATCACACAACATTTGAAGTTGACCTTAAAATCAGAATCTTGATGGGTGAACCTGATACATGTACTAGGTCCATCTAAATTATGAACAAATGTACCACACCTTCATTATTTACATTCAGAAACCCATGTCCGAGAACTGAGCCCATATCAGAATTTTGTTTAACCTTGAAGCCGGTCTTCTACTGTTGATAAGAGTCAAGTTAAATTTCTTTTATTCAACATGCTCAACATATTCATATCATAATGGAGAAAAAGAGGTGATGAATGAAGGAATCACATTTTTACTGGCAACTTGCTGAGAATGCTGTTTGAATTCAGAAAGCGGGTGAAGGGTTGCTTTCAAAATCCCTTTAATTATAAGGCATTCCAGATAATCTCTTTCTTGTAAAGTTCAATAAGTCGCAGAAAACATAATATCGATCAAACAACTAAGATTTAACAGTACACAGACAGCAGATTAACAATGTGTACCATTGTTTTCTGCCAGTGAGCCAGCATATTAGAGAATCTGCTCTGTACACGCAACCCCTTCTTTTGAGGGTTTCCGTTTCACAAAGTTCAGGATGGTAACCATTTTCTTCATTGAAAACTATTGCCCAACCTCAATGGTAGCCACATGCCTTAATCCCCTGTTCATTGTCTGGAACTCAGCTAGTATTGTATTACTTGGCAGGGCATTTCACAATGTAGGAATATAATTATATTAAAATTATTCTCTGAAGATGATTGCAATTGTGTAGGTATTATTCCTACTTAAGCATCAGGGATATTTGCCTCTAAATAATACATTTTTGTTATATTCAATTATTTTTAGGATGTCACTTTCTTGATAAAGCACAAATACTAGTGCTGGATGGGTCAGTCCCGTGCGAGACTCAAACCCGCGTCGTCAGAGTTTGGCACCAAATCGCCAGCCGTAAATGCAAGCACTCTAGGCCACTCGGCCACCTCAGCTTCCACAAAAGAGGAAGTTCGGAGACCGGAGTCTAGATTACGTACATTTACTACCCCGCTTAATGATGTAGAGAAGTTTATAGATCAGTTTTGACTTGCGAAAACATGGAGTTGTTGTTTAAGAAATAATGTTTTCATAGGCATGCTCAATGGTTATTTTACGCACAGTTAGTTTGGGAAAGTTTCTATTTTAGGGCAATTTAAGGGAGACGCCTGTGCCATAAAAGTTATAAACTTCCCCAAAATAACCATGCGTAATATAACCATTGAGCATGTCTATGAAAACATTATTTATATTCTACTGCACTGTTTAAATTGATTATCAACAAAGATTATAATGAAAGGTTGAAAAACTATGGTAAACTTTGACATCCTTCCTCCCCTTTGTTGAAAAAAACTGGTCCACTGAAATTGGCACGATGCTCCTCTTTCGGTTGGCATCGGCCCAATATCAGTGGACGACTATATGTGATCTCTCAAATGGGGAGTGAATCGGTCAGTTGAGTCGGGCTTTGACGGACATATGTGAATAGAGGTCTATTTGTGTCGCTTTGTTAATCAATTTCAAATGCAAACAGTTAAACTTGAGAAAGAATTTTGATCTAGTAATTCATTTGTTTGTCTTATTTGACTGCGACTTGTATGAAAGCAGGCGTCACCTTTTCTCACCCAACTTGTGAAATAGAATCTCTCAATTGAACACCTGCACTTGACACATGTACATTTCACATGACTGTGCTAAAACACTCAATAATTGCACAGTAAGCAAGTTGTTATAGACACAGGTGTTATAGAATTAGTGATAATGTATACAGTATATAAACCATGCCATCACTTCCATTTAATAGTCCTTGAAAAGAACATCATAGAAACCACAGTGGCATTATAATGATGCAGAAAGAATGCTATTTGTTATCTTTTTTATACCACTTCTTCACATCTGAAGACAACCATTTTTATACATATATATTATACATAATAAAACATAATATACATACAATTATCTTAGTCCGTATTTCCAAGGCGATATCAATTCATTTAACGAATCCGTCAAGGCACAAAACAATATGTAAATAGATATCCATATTAACGTCTGAAAATGGTAAATATACAAGTCTGTTAAGTTTAAAAATAGACATCTTTCATTCTCAACTTTAAAATACAACTCTATCATGTCTATCCTCTAAGAATTGGTCCAGAATTTAACCATACAAGGTCTCAAGAGAGATCAGTCTTTAAATGATTATTCAACCCTCAAAAAATGAAGATAACGTTACGTTATCATACAGAATCGCTTGAATAAATGAACATCAACAGGCCATGTCAGTTAACTTCTCCCAAATAACCATTTCAACCCGAGTAGGCGTTCCCACATAATGTAGCATAAAATCTACCCCAAATGGCGAATAATGTGTGAATACATGTATTGGTACATGTATAATGCTTTTTCCAAATTTGAGGTCCCAGTTATCATTACAGATACTGATTTATCGATCAGAAAAAGTTCCAATAAACGTCTGACATATTCATAACAAAAAACGTAAAAAGGACTGTCCAAGAAATATGTTGGAGTTATAACTAGCTGAACTTCCTATTTTTCTGAGCAAGAAATATGAGCAAAAAATTATGAGCAAAAGTATTTTTCAGAAGAGGTCATTCCAAAATATTATGCAGTTAGAATAATCAGAACAGTGAGCAGAGTCTATCTGAAATTCTGTATGGTATGTATTCTGTTATGTATGGTAAATGCTAATCTCTCCACAAGCCCAAACAGATGTAAAATAAGTTCATACACCTTGAAGCTTTCAATTTTCAAGGTCTTTTCAAGGAAATAGTTCCTGTTTTCAAGGCATTTTAGTTCCAGTGTCATTGAAGCTGTACGGATCAATTTTCTGATTATTCTTTTTGACTTAGGAGTATGAATGTTCTGTCAACAAATTTGTTCATACATTGTCCTTCGAAGAGACTTGGAAATTCTTTTTGGACGATTAAAGAATATACATGTATCACTATGAGGGGGTTAATTTTGCCGATTGACGTACAACTTTGATCTACAGCTTGACCACTGTATTGACAACAATGGACAGGAATTCCTCATTTATGAGGTCTTTTTCAAGGTCTTTAGTATCGTTTTCTATTTTCCGGAGCCTTGATTTCTAAACTGTAATTTTCAAAGGTTTTCAAGGTAGAGTACGAACCCTGTATATAGTGATAATGACATTACACTGGCCTTGTCCTCCAAAAAATCTCCACTATCAAATGTATGATTCCCGTATGACATGAACAATTTACGGAAAAGTGAACATCTCACCACACCCATGTGTCTGACAATGACAGGAAGGTCAGGTGACTCAGATCCTGAGAACAGTATTGCACTCGTGTAAATATACGCTTGAGAATGCACATTGAATGCGCTCCGGTGAATTAGTCCTGTAAATGTGATACTGGGAATGTATTATTACAGCCATGAACATGTACTCCGATGAATATATCATTACATTCATGTAACTATACTCTTGTAAGTTAGTCTTTGCTAATGTGAAAGCACCATTTCACTAAATGAAAAGTACTCTTGATGACAAAAGTGAATGTACTCCTGTAAATTGATCACTACATGTGCTTGTTACATTCATGTGAATGTGCTCCTGTACAGGTTTGAGAGTCAAAAGTGTAGGACTCCTGTGAATATGACCCACGAAAAGTCTCAATATACTGTAACATTTCACTCAACCGAATGTATTATTACAGTCCTGTGAATGATAAATGTACATCCAGGCTCCTTAAACATGTCCTCCGTTTTCTCATTTTTCTCGTTTTTCTTGTTGATCCCATATTTCCAGAATGATTATGCAGTCGCCCACCACAGTTACAGGACTAGTGCATGTGGTCACCGGGAAGATGCCTATCAAAAGTCAATGAGATTGACTCATTTCTTCCAGGTCAATGTGCAATATTTGATGCATGTCGACAACTGTAAGTCATGTGTATGAGATTATGTTAATGTAGCAATGCAGTCAAGTCTATGAGATAGAGTGAATGTAAGCTAGTCAGATGAACGTGATTAGTTATGTGAATCTATGGAGGTAGTCATGTGTGCATGTAACTCTGATTTGTATGAATAGATTTAAATGATGTGTCACATGTATATGTATGTAATCAGTGTAGGCCTATTCATTGGGAATGTGTTCATTAACATGTTCACTTTGATTCACCAACAAGACTTCTTCCATAACTGCTCCCCTTTCTTCTACACACAATGATCATGCCCTCCATCATCAAATTGGTGAAGCAGACGAAAGACCAAACATATGTCATCTTTTCTGGTGCTGCTGGAAGCTGCTGCTAAATGTATAAACTCAATACATGCAAGTTTTTTTTCAGGAGCACAGTTCTAGCTCTTGCAGATATGATGGAGGGTTGGGTGTGTTGATCAACATGTCCTACTGCACATGTCAAGTTATATCTTTGTGTCTACGTTCCTTTAATCTACTGTTCCGACTGCACCTTTGACAGGGGAGAGAGAGGCCAACATGTCACCTCCACCTCAGAAACTATTGAAGGTGTTGTTGGCAACATAGCCGCTGGAATCACCACCACCAGCCAGTTCATGTGTAGCCAGACCAGCTGATTGGGTCAATTCGGTAGTGGGCTTAAAGACAAGTCTGCCATCAGTTGTGGCTTGTACATAAGGCACAAAATCAGTCTCAATAGACATAGCAGAGGCGTCGGAGGGCATCTCTCCCTCAGAGACAGATCGTTGACTTTTGCAAGGATCATGGAACAGATCTGATTGGTGCACATACCCCTGTCCGGGGACTCCATCAGCAAATACCAGATCATCCAGCCAGATGGACCCGCTCACCTCTTTCCCTTCACAGTTGTTGTTGGTCCTGTTGGTATCTACAGCTGGAGTAGTTCGTCCCACTGATTCACCATTATCTTGGTCATACACAGCATAGTCCCCATCCAAGCCATTTCCAGCACCAAGTCCCGGGCTGGACTTGATCATGGTCGCCTCAACGGAAGGCTTCTGCTTTGGCATTGTTTTGAAAGAACTAGGTCTAGATGAAACAGTGGAAACAGGACAGGCCAGGTCCTCAAACGCCGCATAAGAGGAAATTGTTGAGGCAGAATCATCCTTCGGAGTCCCAGCTCCCCCCAAAACTCCACCATTCCTGCTGGATGACACTGGCTTGCCCGTTTCTACACGATTGACCATAAGATCCTTCCCCAGTGCAGGTGCCTTCCCCTTGTGGGCAACCTCAAGAGAAACAGGAGGACAATTACTCTTTTTGTGTGAGTTTTCCAAGCTTTTCCAGGTCCAAGGTGAATTTGTATGCAAAATAGCTGGACTACTGTCAAAGAAACCACTCTCTCGTTTCTCTGGTAGAGCAGTATTATCCAGGTCTCCCATCATTTCACCTTTAGGAGACTGATCATTACTGAGACTGCTACGCTGACTGCCTTGTTTATCTTCCACCTCTTCATTCATATACTGCTGACAAGTGGGACCACTCTCGTCAGAGTAGCTATCATTACCACTGTCCATTGATACAGGTAGATGCTGTAGCTTACCCACCTCAAATGTTATAGAAGGTACTTTATTCATGAGGGGCTGGAAATAAATGAGAATATTATGCTTTACTAGTATACAAAAAATCAGGATTGGCCACTAGGCTTTTTCTGAAAACAGCTCACCTTGAAAAAGATTTCACAAAAGCGCTTGCTAATGGTATATATACATTTGGTATATCAAATGAAATGTATATCGAACGAACAAACATGTGAATTAATCAGCTTTCATATTCGTAAATAATTTTTATATAATGTCAAATCCATTATATGCTGCTTTCCATATCAAATAGGAGAATGAATAGGACAATGCTAAATCTTCTAAAAATTCAATCACAATATTAAATTTCAGTTTCTAAAACCTTTAAAATATCGAAGAGATAATGGATCTGCATGATTCTGAATCGTTCTGTAAACTTCTTCTTCTAATAAATTTTGATTTTATGGAGGGAAGTTCAACTTCCTGTGATTGAATTATTAGATTCTTTACTGTACACTAGGTGAGTATGGTAGTACGGTAGTCGAGCCGATTTACCTCCTGTTCTCCAGGGACCTGATACTGCTGGTTTTTCGAGTGATCAAAGTTATTAACAGGTGACCCTACCAGGTCATAAAGGTAGGTGTTATCCTCTGCATCAATCGGCTGCAAGAAGATAATGTGTAACATTTAATGTCAGCGTGACACATGAGAAAAAAGGTGAATGTGCAATGTGTGAGGAACCATGCGCTGAGAACCCCTTGGCCTTCGGGACATAGATCCAGCACCAGATTTGTGTGTGGTAGAGGGCTAATTTTACTTAACTGAAAATTGAAAAGTAGGTTAAGGTCACTTTATCATTACCAATAGGGTTCTGGTCAAAAACCAGATTCATCTGTGTTGTAATGTTTGGAGCGAGCATAGAATTCCAACAATCTTTCAGTCATATCACGATGGTGTGCCTGCATGCACCAGAGTGATCGTCATGCCATCTGTTTAATACAGTGCTGCCATACAGAAGCACCATACTGTACATATAGGCAGACATTGGAAAGGCTAGCAACAATTTATCAAAAGATATACATGTAGCATCAACACGATCAAAAATCTAATTTTAGCTAATTCATCTTTTAAAATAGGACACTCATAGTGTTATGGTCATTAACTGGATGCCTATGTAATGTGAAAGGCTAGCAATAGCTATTATCCTTCGAGATTTATTGTGCAGGAATAGTTTTACCATATAACTGAAGCTTGAAATAATTTGGTTTAATATGTCACACTCCAGGTTGTTTCACTCATATGGTAACAGTCAGTTTGGATGGTGGAGGAAGCCGGAGTACCCGAAAGGGACCCACCGCCCATCAGCAAGTAACTGACACACTTGCACCAGCTGGGCTCGACCCCATGCCGGTTCAGTGGTGTGAGGCTAGAGACCACCAGTGAAATGCCTTAAACCACTCGGCCACCGAGGGCCCCGGTCTGGTTAGGGGAAGCTATAAGATCAAAACTTTATGTGCCAATGACAACACTGATAACCTTCATGAGCCTAGCAATGGTCCCCTATTTATAAAAGATGGATTGAAAAAGTGCCTATTCCTACGAAGTAGGCTCTCATTTGCAAATTGTCCGGTAATGAGTCCGTCAGTCCATCCGAATCCTTTCGTCGGCAAAATAAGGAGAACCGTTGATATTAGAACCTTGAATTTTGGCATTAACGTGCATTAGGGGACTATTATCAGCAAGTTCTGATCTGACCTACTTTTGATGAAAATTTGACCTACTTAGGTGACCTATAACATTACGCTTGGACCCCCAAGTCATCTTCCTCACCCTACTTCGTGGGTCCTGTGACGTTAGTCACACTACTCATGTGTACGTTCTATTCAGCCTTATGTAACGGTTGAAAAGATATTACCTTTGGTGGTATTACAATCGCGTCAGAATCAAAAGGTTTCCTCAGTCTACACCAGGCCCTGTAAAGAAGCATACCGGATGTTAATAAACAAATTTTCCACTCTGAGTGATTCTCAGGCAATCAGAATCCCCGTGTGAGAGGCGGGCAGTTGAATAAGTCATATCCACATTGTCACTATTGCAATATATGCCAAATACAATCCGCAACAAAATATATTCTCGCAGTAAGGTAACAAAAGTTAAACAGCACATCCAATACTCATGTCGCTGAAATTTTATGTTGTTGACCTAACACAACATATCACAAAGCTTTAGTGCAAAGTTACCATATCAGCGTAATGGATAATCATACACAACAACTATACAAACCAGTTACCATATTAGGATTGAGCTGATACATATTATAAGAATACCACCAGCCGTACATCCAACAATCAGGGCTGTGGGAGCTGAAATGCAATAAAAGAAGTTGTCAGATTGTATCTTGGTTAATTAAGGATTGACTGTGATTTTCTTTTTACATTCATTGGGGTATGAACTTGAAAACTGCAGGTGCATACTGTATCACTCTGTATATTATGCAATTTGCTACCCCAATAAATTTTTTAAAAACTCAGTCATTCATTATAATTCAATGTATCAAGCAAAACTAACAGGGCATTCAGAGAACCCCAATAGCTTGCATTTGGGGGCATTGGTAGAGTATGACAAAAGTATTGTGGGGCATAATGGGGTGAGGGAGAGTTTGGTGACATGTTTCACATACTTCCAGGATTCTTTAATGCAAGAGACGTTATTGTTGATGCGAGATTTCAGCATATAAGGGTTAAAATGGGACAGTCGTTATTTTCATGACCCAAGAGAAATGACTATGGAGTGTTGTCCATGATCATATGAATTTGTGATGAATAAACCTTCAAATTAATTTGTTAAATTTTAATTTCAAGTATGATTTTAAAATAAAAACTTCAATCGTAAAAAAATGAAATTTCCAACTTGATTTTAAAAGTCCTCAATTTAATTTTTAAATTTACATTTCAAATTTGAATTTCAAGAATTGAAATTTAAAAGTTGTGAACAATTGTTTTTTAATTTAAATTGAATCAAATCAATACTTAAATTTCAAATTTAACTGAAAAAGTGAACATTTAAGGTTTAGTTTGAAAACTTTTAAACATTCGCAAACATTGAAATTCTGAATTTTCATCAGATTTACAACTTAATGACATAAGCATATCAACTTTGGGGCTGCTAGCAGAACTCTGTGATGCAATAACACATAAAAATGAAAATTTGGTTCTAAAATACCTAAAATTTGTGGACACAATATAGGATTAATCGATAGCAAAATTGAAGCAAATGGTGACCTTCATTTAAGGTGACATGAAATTCAAAAGCAATAGGGGTTCCGTACTGTGGGAATTTCCCTATCAGTTATTTAATATTGTACTATCAAACTATTATTAATTCCTATAAAGGAATATATTTTAGATGATTAGGCATGTGTGTGTATATATACTATGTACACTGCATCTCAAAGGTAGGTTATTAGTATCGCATACAAGTTATATAAACTTAGAAATTGAAATATGAGGGTATGAGGTTGGGCAATGCATTGAATAAGTGTAGCATGATGTAACGCTCCCAGAACATATCAGGGTATGAGGTCGGACAAAGCTTAGTTCAGGAGACAGCTGGTGGAACTCGGTGCCCCGGGGGGTGGGGACATGCTCCCAGGGCAGTGAATGGATTTAATTAAGTGTAGCATGATGTAAGGTCCTGGAATATATAGGGCATGGGGTCAGATAAAGCTTAGTTTAGGAGATAAGAGGGTGGGACTCAGTGCCCGGGGGTGGGGACATGCTCCTGGGGTAGCTGATGGGTGGGATAAGTGTAGGATAATGTAAGCTCCCGGAATATATGATGGTATGGGGTCGAACGAAGCTTAAGAAGATTTTAAAAAGAAGTTTAAAAGAAGATAAGAGGCTCAGTGCCCCGGGGGTGGGGTCCTGCTCTCCGAGGGTAGTGGATGGGTTCAATAAGCATAGCATGATGTAAGCTCCCGGAATATATAAGGTACGAGGTCGGGCGAAGTTTAGTTTAGAAGATAGAGGGTGGGGCTCAGTGCCCGGGGGTGGGGACATGCTCACAGGGTAGCGGATGGGTTGAATAAGTGTAGGATGATTTAAGCTTCCAATATATATGAAGGTATGAAGTCAAGCGAAGTTTAGTATAGGAGACAGAGGGTGGGGCTCGGGGCCCCAGGGGTCGGGACATGCTTCCTGAGGGTAGTGAATGAATTCAATGAGTGTAGCATGATGTAAGCTCCAAGAATATATTAGGGTATGGGGTAGGGCAAGGCTTAATTTAGGAGATAGCTGGTGTGGCTCAGTGCCCTGGGGTGGGGACATGCTCCCAAGGGTAATGGATGGGTTGAATCAGTAGCTTATAAGGGAGCATGTCAAAAGTTTTGACGTTCAAACTGAAAGAATGTGTCAGGAAATGAACAGGTACTCGTTCTTTTTCTCCCAGCAAACAAACGTCAAGCAGTCAGAAAATGAACACTACCCCGTCAGAAAATGAAGCGTCAGAAAAAGAAGGTTCTTTTTCGAGCCTTCAAATCAGTATGGCTCATTGATAGCCATCAGAATTCGCTGAAGGGCTCACAGTACAGCTATGGTATAGACTCTTCTTAGAACAAAAAACACTCAAAAAGGCAGCACGTTTGAGACTTCACTGTATTTATTTTGCATGAGCTTTCGTGTTGTTTTTTTTCTGTTGAAGAAAACGAGAACTATATAAAACTTTGACAAAGAAATAATGCAATACTGATTTTGTTTTATTAAAAGTCCGATGTGACCAAATATCGTAAAGAACGATACAATAATCGGGTGAACAAGTGAGTAAATTATGCTCCTTAAAATGTTCGTATTTTGAAGAAATTTGATTGACGAATAAAGACTTCCTTATGATGGAAAAGTTGCTGAATTAAGCCCCTCAAATTTATCATCTTTTGAATTAGTATGAGAGACTAATAAAGACTTCGTTATGATAGAAAGCCACACATTATTATTGAAAGAAACAAATTTGAGAGATCTTCAATGTTAATGTATTTGTTCATCGTATATACTAAACCCCTCGCTGTCCCTCAATTGACCTGCCCTGTATTGATGTGTGTGAGGCACTTGGCCTCTGGAAGGGGGCAGAGTTCAACCTTTGTCGGGTGACGTTCCTGGGGATATCAAGTTGTATCATGTCCCCAGGTCACTGTTTGCCAGTCCCATAGATTTGTGAGCGCTTATTGTGCACATTTTAATGTAAATTTGTCCTGTATATTGTTTTGTATTGTCCGTCATCCGTGTCTGTCTTCTACATGTATATGTCTGAAACTGTTTGTATTCACGTTTTTTTAACCCCCTGCGGGTATAATTTTACGTCAATAAATCTTATCTTATCTTATCTTGTGTGCTAGTGAATTGCATCAGATTTCTTCACAGCAACTGAATTCTTCGTATGAGAAAAGCAAGATGCATTCGCATATGTCTACATGGCTTTTTCTGCACACCATGCATTCTTGATTTTCCTGGCAGGCCGTATTACTGACACAACAGCATTTGAAACCTCTGTTTAACATCATCGTTTCAATTTATTACAAACTTTGCTATTCGTTATATTTTCAGGTGAAGCGGACAATAATCAACCGACAATTATTTAACGTCAAAAATGAACCATCTTGAAAAGCCTTTTGGACAGATGTACATATAATAGCGTTGATTTTATTATCGTGTTTTGATCAATAAAGCCCTGAAGAATCACATGATCGATAAGAAATCTGGACTACATTTCTCAAGCATTATTTGCTTGTGCATTAAAACATGAAGATCACAAACATATCTAATAGAATGTACGAGAAAGATGCCGTATTTTTATTATTATCATCATTAAAGTCCACTTTATATGAAACAACTTGAAATGATTGATGTGTTCACATCGCACGACGTAATAGTATAACCCCTCAGAGCCCCTCAATTTCCAACTGAAACGCCAAGCCTTGACAGGCTCTCCTTTGATATTTAAACTGTCAATGGCTACATCGTTCTGAGTCTTGACTCCCCAATCTTAACATTCTAACATTCTTAACAATGTAACATTCTTGCAAATAAAGTGTTTAGTTTATTTTTAGCATTTCCAGCTGTGAAGTTGTGCAGCATATTTGTTTTAATAGTCTTGCCATGCTTCACAGCTTGTCCTTCAGAGAACACTACATGAAATGGAAGAATCCAAAGTCAGGATAGGGGTGTGCGGATGGTTAGGTTACCAGCAGAGGGAATTACACTGTAGTACTCTCTGTTAAATCAAGATAGAAGGGTCCAATACTGTAGGCTACATAGGGAATCTGGTCTGCATGAAATTTTGAATGAAACAGGAGAGTCCACGTAAGATAAAGGGAACACAGAGACAGCCCAAGTCTGCAAGATAAAGTATCCTTGTCACTCATAGTCATACAACACATGCAGTAACTTGTTTTTTTTTTCCAATTGGTATGTGCAACTTTATTGAATCACGAGAAATCAGTCCAGAGTTCAACTTATTTCACTGCATATTTCCCAAATCAGGGCATTTGTTTCCCTGAAATGAAACAAATCATCACATTTGGCTTGTTTATCCAACAAGTGGGAATTATTATTGTGGGATGATTGTCGATCAAAATGGCATATTTTAAAAAATGATGACAAACAAGCCATTCTTGGTAGTCCTTAAATGTTACGGAACAGAATTAAAAATATATATTTTACCAAATTTTACAAAATTAAAAAATGTTCTAAAAAGATTTTGATGAGACATAATAAATTGTAAATTGGCAAACAGCATGTGTGTAAATTTTTAGATGTATGTGCTTGTTTGAAGATGACATCAATCTTTAATTTCAAGGTTTTTCAGAACAAATAAACATGATCTTCTCTTCCTTTGGCCCAGCTCCTGTTATCATATACGTGAGAATCTTTTGGGTTGGGTGATGCCCATTCTCGCGAGCCAGTGTATCATTCGATAGGTTACGAACCCTCTGCGATGATTTGCAGATTACCTGGACTTGTGTAGATTGGCGATGCCTTGTAAACTACGTCACGTGCAGCATGCAAGTTTCACCCAGGCTAGAAATGACACTTATTCATATGCAAATGAGATCGTCTGTAACAACATAGAATTAACTGCCTGGGGAATACTTTGCCCCTTCTGAAGCCCAGATTCAGCTCTGTGTGGGGATGCACCATTCACCAGCAAGAGGCAATTGAAGGGGGTTTCAAAATTACGTTGCAGTATTACAGGTTTGTGTGTTAATTACTGTGTGGCCCCTGTTCGTCCGGTATATAATTTTCACACCACCTTCATTCAAACTTGTTCTATCTTGGCTTTGAAGAGCTCTTAACGGAAGAAAAGGAATGGAATATCCTATGTAGCATTGTGATCGTTTCACGATGTCAAATTGCTGAATTGATGGTCGACAACAGCATTTTTAATCGAACCGGCCAGTATCAACGGCGGATTTTGGATAGCCAGCGAAAACGACTTGTAAAAAAAAAGCCAACATACGTATTTTCTTATAGAAACAAAGATCAATTAACAGTTCTCTATTTTACAACATTCAATGATTTCAGATAATTTAAGATAACATCTCCAGGTGGCGACAAAACATTGAAACCGTGACGGGGACAAGTAGGCCCCTAACAGATAGCCAAGTTGACATGGCTTCGTTCGTTCCTACTACGCCATGATGCCTCTCAATGAACTTACATGTACACTCCGGGATCAAACGGCTCCATGGGTCATTCGGCTCCATCCGGCAAGAAAACAATCCCTCACAGCTCTCTGTCCAGTTGTTTTATCGAGTTCGGCAAAGAGTTTGATTGCCGTAAAGAGCTCATCCGTCTGCAATCAGTCTTCAAACATCAACGACCGGTTAATTTCCCCCATTATTTTTGTACGACCGGTCACATGATCGCACGATACATTGCTGATCACGTGACACGCATGAATATAATGGCGGCGAATTCAACCGACCGTTGATGTTTGAAGACTGATTGCAGATGGATGAGCTCTTCACGGCAATCAAACTCTTTGCCGAATTCGATAAAACAAATGGACAGAGAGCTGGGAGGGGTTGTTTTATTGCCGGATGGAGCCGAACGACCCATGGAGCCGTGTGATCCCGGAGTGTACATGTAAGTTCATTGAGAGGCATCATGGCGTAGTAGGAACGAACGAAGCCATGTCAACTTGGCTACCTAACAGAGAAACATTGTCCTTCCATATATCATCCGTTTATTGAACAAAATCGCAGACATCGGACACACCACTCTATAGTTTTACACAATGCACTGACTGAATACATGTATATAAACCATGCAAAGCACATGGCAAGTTACAATAAATTCTATAACAGAGGAAGGCCGCGCTGCGGGAAAGTAGATTTGACCCGGCGCATTTTATAATAGTAACATCGGGATGGCAGGTTTCTGTATGTTGTTCATTTCTGCTCGCGAAAATGAACATGCGAAAACGAACGTGCAAAAATGAACGTCAGAGTGCATTCAAAAATGAACGTTCTAGTGTTCATTTTCTGACGCTGCTCTGTAAAATGAACGACCTGACGCATGCGGAAATGAATGACCCCCTGTTCAAAAATAAACACGTTCGCGTCAAAACTTTTGACACGCTCCCTAAGCTCCAGGAATATATGAATGTATGGGGTTGGGCCAGTCTTCGTTTGAGAAAGAAGGTGGACTCAGTGCGCTGGGGGTGGGGACATGCTCCGGAGGGTAGTGGATGGGTTCAAAAAGTGGGCAAAAAAGTGTAGCATGATGTAAGCTGTCAGAATATATAGGATATGGAGTCAGGTGAGGCTTATAGTTTCGGAGGTAGAGGGTGGAGCTTGGTACCCTGGGGGTGGGGACATGTTCCCCAGAGTAGTGGATGGGTTGAAGTGTAGCATGAGGGCAAGGGAATTGGGGTTTTTGGTCTTTTAGCCCACAAATGGGACCAGAAAACCTTAACCAGCCCAAGGAAAAACACTTGAACAAAAAGGGTGAGTGAGTAGTAGGGTTTAACATCGTTTTCAGCCTTGTTTCAGTCATATCACGACGGTGCCTACATGTGCCAGAACAGGAGAGTGCTCACAGTTCCTATTACCCTGGACACTGATCAGCCCAGCCAGTACAGCAAACTTTAATCAGACACTGACACCAATGCCGACACCGACACTGACACCGACACCTCAATCCACCCCCTCACAATATCTCGCCTTACTTCGCAAAGGCGAGCTAATAATATACGAGAAGAAATTGAATGTTTGATGAACAAATTTCTTTGGTTCAGGTGGATCAGCGTGAAAAACAATCCCATGCAAGATCTGGAGGCCAGGTACTCACATACCAAATTTGGAAAGAATTAATCCATTCAAGTGTTCAAAAGTTATTGTCCAGAATCAAAAGTTTGACTTAGACCCGGATGGTGCCACCTATAAGCGAATAGGCGTGAAAACAATCCCAAGCAAGATCTTAAGGCGAGGTACCCACATACCCAATTTGAAAAGAATCCACTCAGTTTTTCTAAAGTTATTGTCCGGGAACAAAATTTTAACTTGGCCCTCAGGTTGCGCCACCTACAGGCAGATCGACATATAAAAACAATCCCAAGCGAGATCTTGAGGCAAGGTACCCACATACCAAATTTGAAAAGAATCCGTTAAGTTTTACAGAAGTTATTGGACCCAATACTCTAGTCCACTGGGCATCGGGGGAATACATGTCATAGGCGCTCTCGAAACAAAAATTTTAACTTGGCTCCCGGGTGTGAAACACAATCCCAAGCAAGATCTCGAGCATACCAAGTCTGAAAAGAATCCATTCAGTTTTTCAGAAGTTATTGTCCGGAAATGTAGTCGGACAGACGCACGGATGGATGGACCCAATACTCTAGTCCACCTTTAGCCCATCGGGCATCGGGGGACAAAGAATACATGCCATAGGCACTCTCCGTCTTACTATTCACAAAAATTGGAAATTCCTGCGATTTCTGCAGTATCATCCAGGAATGAACTCGAGATAGGCAGAGGGTCAGATCTGGTTAGAGAATCAGTTTCTGGATATGATTTGAATCACACTGCTCAAATTGCATGTTTTCAGAGTATTGGCTTACTTGGAGTGTGTGTGTATGCCTGGACTGGGTCACTCCAGTGGCCGGGTCCTTGTCTGGTCACCCCTCTCACACAGATTCTGTAGACGGATGCAGGAGCCAGTTGGTCGACCAGTACTTGTTCCATGTCCCACCGACCATGCACATCCGCTAATACACCTGTCACAATGTAATGATCAGTTCACTAGTACAGTGAAAACTGTGTAAAGTGGCTATGCTTGGGACCAGATTATGGTGTCAGTTTTGACAGGGTTCTGGTTTATCAAGATTTAAAGTACTTTAAATTTAAGTATTGGGACCATGAATAATGTTGATATTTAGAGGTTGGTCGATTTACCCAGGTGTTGATATTCACAGGTTTCTCTGTATTGGGAACTTCACTTCACTTCACAGTTAATCACTGGTATAAAATATTCCCCCATACAATAACATATAGGCCAGAATAAACATGTACAAATTAGCAAAATAAAGCAAGACTTAGCCAAACATGGGGTCACAATTCAGAGAACAAAATAGCCCATTGGGCTTCAATACCCCTCGGCTATCAGTTATTGTCTACACCCAGCAATCATGCATTGTATAACATCATCAGTGTATTTTTAGAACTAGGTAACAAAAATGTGATCTAGTAGGGTTGACTGTAGTTTAGCTTTTGCCAAGGCCCGAGGTTCTGGTAGAGCATGACCAAATTCTTAGCTCTAAATACACTCTTCTAAAAAGCTTATAATCCAATCAATTAATTTTATCTTGGAAATATAGATCAAGGTCAGTCATCTTCAAAAAATTTCAAGTCAATTCTAACTTAATCGCAGAGGGAACATGAATTTGGAGATCTTAAACTTAACATATAGAATTGGACCTTTTAAAAATAGGTCAAGGTCAGTAATATTCTTCATTAGTCTTCAGGTCCAGCCATAAGTGATATAAATTTTTACAACGTAGATATAAACTTTCATGGAATATTGTATTAAATAGAATCTGACTTGGATAAAATAGGTCAAGGATAAAATAGGTCAAGGTCAGTCATCTTCAGCATACCTTTGGAGCATCACCAGATGTACACATGGTATTAATTTGAAAAGCCTAGCTATATTCTTCATGCTAGACCATAATAAACAGTATATGACCTATAAAAAAAAGGTCAAGGTCAGTCAACTGGGATAGGCTTCTAGTCAATCACGAGTTGCATAATATGAATTTGGAGACCCCAGCTTCAATCCTTCAAAAAATATAGCAAATACTGAAATTTGACCTTGATAAAATAGGTCAAGGTCAGGCATCTTCAGTACATCTCTGGTCCTTCACCAGATGTATACATAGTATCAATTTGGAAACCCTGGATATATTTCTTCATGTTAGACCATGATAAACCGTATATGACCTTGAAAAAATAGGTCAAGGTCAGTCAACTAGGATAGGCTTCTAGTCAATCACCAGTTACATAAGTAATATGAATTTGGAGACCCTAGCTTCAATCCTTACAAAAATATAGCAAATACTATAATTTGACCTTGATAAAATTGGTCAAGGTCAGGCATCTTCAGTACACCTTTGGTCCTTCACCAGATGTATACATAGTATCAATTTGGAAACCCTGGATATATTTCTTCATGTTAGACCATAATAAACCGTATATGACCTTGAAAAAATAGGTCAAGGTCAGTCAACTGGGATAGACTTCTAGTCAATCACGAGTTGCATATATAATATGAATTTGGAGATCCTAGCTTCAATCCTTCAAAAAATATAGCAAATACTAGAATTTGACCTTGATAAAATAGGTCAAGGTCGGTCATTTTCAATAGGCTTCTGACCCTTCACCAGATGCATACATGGTATAAATTTACAATGCCTGGCTATAATTTTTCTTGAGATATCGTGTTCACAAGAAAGATGGACAGACAGACGGACAGACGACGCTGACGGCGACAATACCCTTCGGGCAAAATTTGCCCGAGGGGTAAAAATAAACCAAATCATTCAAATTGAAGCTTTCATAGGAGCATATTAATCATTGCCGAAACATGAACAATTGACTCCTTTGGATGGAAGAAAAAAAGCTCCGGATAAGGAAAAGACTTCTTTTTTCACCTTATCATGAAAGTCAATCATTACTCAGAACAAACTTGAGACTTCAGGCATCCAAGAGATAGCTAGACCAGTATTAAGTCTGGATGCCTGTACAGACTTACCAGTGGTGCACTGACAGTCACTCTGAGACTCGGTGTTGCAGTAGCTGATCTGATAATACAGTATTTTCCCTATAGCTGTGGCACAAGTCATTGATTTCCATCTCACTTCGAATTCAAAAGTGCTCAATGCTTTCACTTTTACCTGGCTGACTTTACCTGGGACTGGGAATAGAAAAGTAAACATACCAGTTAATTAATTGTATGTTTCTCTGATGATTCAATCACTTTATTAGAATTAAATCACCTGAATCTTTGGGGACAAAATTCAATCAGCCTTTGAAATCATTAACATAATAAAGAAAACCACTTGAACCATTTTGGTCCCTAAAAATGGGACTGAAATATCAAGGCTTGAAATCTATTTGCCCCAGACTGTTCACATTTTGACCTCTTCTTTGAAAATAGGTCAAGGTCAGTCCGGAGTGATGAACTTGACCTAGAGGACCCCATAAGACAGCAGTGTACCAAAGATCAACCCTCTAGCCCTCTAAGTTTAATATTGAGATATTGTGTTCACAACATTTGGGACAGACAGAAAGATGGACAGACAGATGCACAGCATTTCCATAGTCCCCCGAACACTGAAGAAATTCAGGTACGTGGCAATCTATTTGGCAGACACGCAGGGAGACAACTCTACATAAGAATATCTCAAGAGAGTAATTCATGTTAGATCTTACTTAGGTTCAAACCAACATGTATTTAAAGCTTTAAATAGCCAGGATGTCAAAATCTTCACCATACTACACTCTCTCACCAACCTGATTCAAATCTTACCCTCAAAACTTTTGAGAAGCAACTAGGATAAACTCACATGCATGCTGTTTAAATGTACACCTCGACCATTTGATTCCACTACTCAAACTGTTAGTTTCCATGGAAACTCCAAAAGCATAATCTTTGTAATCTTCTTCCCCAATTGGCAGAATCTCTGTGTTAGTATGTGGTCCTACCTTCTTCCATCTGTACCCCTCCTGCAAGGCCACACACAATATTATAGGAGATATTATAAACAATACATGTATCAGTGACATCTTGATTTTCATTTCATATTGTAGCCATATACTGTGTATTTCCAACCGACAATTTCTGTTATTACGTCTTTCATGGGCATTTATAAGTCAATGTGTACACACAAATTAGGCTATTTTAAGAATAAAATCATTTTTATTGCTCTGGAGCTGAACAAAGTCTTGAAAAGTTTTTCATAACGCTATGTGGGTGATTTGGGGTGTACCGCAGTCACAAGTTGGGGGCTAGACCATGGAGCCAAAATAATAATAAAAAAATCATTTTTGTGGTATGCTCACATTGCAGCCACTTTGAAATTAGCCATGATTCTCTACTCATTGTGGGTATGTATGCATTAGGCTCAAAATGACCCAATATGATAAGCTACAAAGTCACAAAATTTCAGCTCTCAATTTTTTTTCCATTTTGGGAGCACAAGAGAAAAGTCTAATGGGAAAGGTTGGCGGGAGGGAGTGGGGGACTTCAGGCCCGGTTGAGTTAATTTATGCCACCTCTCTGTGAGGGTGTTTAAGGTAAACGAGTACTCTAATATATGACTATTAATCCTAAAATTTATGAAGTTAGCTCACCGTACAGTTGACGACCACCTTGGCTGGATGGCTCTTATCTCCCTTACAGTAATGTAGAGTAAAACCTAGTACGGTCACATCCTTGGTTGGTCTCTCCCAGGACACAGTCACACTGGTCTCATTGACCTCTGTGGTCACCAAGGGAATAACAGGTGGGACTACAAAGACATAGAAGTAAACATCAGAGGACTGTGTTTAATCGAGTTATCCATCTGATGGCTAAGGGGGGGAGGGGGGCCGGTGGGGGGAGCAATTCTTGTAATTGCTGCCACACCAGTGCCCTCTATCTCATTGAAATACAATATCAGGATATGACTATTCATCAATGGAAGTATTGTAATTCAATGAGATAGAGGCCACTGGTGTTCCAGCAGTTACAAGATTTGCTTCCCTTAGCCATCAGCTGGATAACCCCGTTATCAAGGATTCACTGAAAGTAAAATAGTCCAAATATTTTTAAGAAATGAAAAATGCAGCGATTTAGCAGAGATTGTGAAGGACACACCCAAAATGCAAGAGGAATACCTGCTACAGAAATCAGACAAGAACTCACCTTGACTATATAGAGGAATGTGAAGCCCTTTGCATGAAGGTCCATACCCGAAAGCCGTGGCTGCCGATATCTCCACCTCATACTCTCTCTCGCGGTACAGACGAACAGATGTGGATAAAACCGGGTTGTCCGTTGTAACATTAATCAGCAGATCTTTCTGCTCCACATCACGGTTTTGTCGCTCAGTCTCTGAATCAACAGGTATCAGTCTGATATGGTACTGGGTGATAATACCATTACTACCTCGACTCTTTGGAGCCTGAGAACACATTGAAAAGATCACAGAACGATTAAACATGGTAAGATGGGTGTTGTTATAACTGGGCACAGTTAGGACTGAAAATATCCAGTTCTATTGGTCAATGCAGTCAAAATCTTCTATTTAGCAGAGATTGGGAAAAATCTGGTAATATATACCATCAAAGCGCTTTCGGCTGAACTTTTAGGTGCCTATAGATGCATTATGGCCAATAAATTTGTAATTGATCACTTACATTTAAGGTAAGTATTGATTTTTTTTATCTTACAATCAATTATTACAACTATTTTGTACATCGAAGATAAGGAAAAAAAATAGGCTTTTGACCAGTCACCAGATACAGCTTCCATGTATGACCTAAATTTAGAAAGACATATTGAGTTAAGGGCTTTTAACCCACCTGGGGTTCAAAATATACATTTTCCTTTCATTATCGCACATCTCTTTAAAAAATATATCGGTTCTAGATTCTTTTGGTGAATACATATAGGGGAAAATTTAGTCGTCAAAATCTGATTATGAATGGCAACTATCTCACTATCAGTTTAGGCCCAAATCTCTTCATCGCTTTAATTCCACAAATTGATTTTCTCAAGTTTTAATCGGGCAAAAAAAAATATTTCAGATTGAAATTTAACATTTAATTTTAAAATTGAAATATTAGGGTATGGGGTCGGGCAATGCATTGAATAGGTGTAGCATGATGTAAGCTCCCAAAGTATATTTACTCCTTTAATGACTTCCTTAATGAACTTAAATTCTCAGACGGAGGCATAAAAAGCAGAAATCCAGATAAATCCGGACAACTGCAATCTCTGATTTCGTAGTTACTGTGAGCCTGGTCAACTTATTGCATATTTAATGGATCAATTATTTATTTTCAAACCGCTGATCAGCTTTAATATGGGGTCTTGTAATACATGTAGGTCATTCAGCCTTTCGGGTCATTTTCTCTAAACTATTATTATAAACAGAATGATACTTTGTACATGAGCGCATAATCCATTCACCAGATGCAGTTATAGATTCTGCCTCTGTGGAGAAATACACCAATCATATTGCACAAACATGTACATGTAGCATGTAGTTTGTCACAACAATGTCACAATGTCATGGACATTTAAGGTTGATCGCGATGTAATTCACGCAAGAAAGAACCCAGGCAATCTATCCACAACCTAGTTGATTTTAGTAGTTCAAGTGTAATCCTGAAAATGTTTATCAACTCAGTAACATCGTCATTTTCCCTAATCACTGGACAAATGTTGTGGATGCTCTTTTTGTTTACTGCTCAGTTTCAAATTTTGCCCAACTTGAATCGGGCAAGTCTCAGCTGAAAATTTTTGGGATAAATTTATTTAATTAGTTGAAACAATTTCCTTTTAAACAGGACTTGTCTGGGTTTTGCTGTGCCACTTTTCTCCCCGATTTAAAACACGGACACAGAGTAGTGCAGATGCCCAATGTTCGAACACCCCAGGATCAGTGTTAGCCTGATGTTGTCCTAAAAGCTGATGTCATCAGTCCCGGCTTCCTGCAGGCAACATGTTGACATCAAGACCACACAAATTGTAATAAAAATATTACCTTACTGACCTCAACAACAGTAAAATAGTAATTGTTATGTTTGTTTTAGACTCTAATCTTTAGGAACCTACATGTATTTAAAACACAGGAAGGAAGCAATCAGAGATTGCTCAATTGTATGGCCCCCCCCCCCCTTCCACTTTAATCCGACACTGCCTCGCCATTGTTCTGTTCTTTATTGGTTGGTGGAGGTCTAATTTGGATAATTATAAAAATTCTGTTTCAGTCACTTTTTTGCCATGTCTCACATAATACATGTACATATTCCAAATATCAAGCAACAAGTGATAATACGATGCTTCGATGCAAGATGGTCGCCAGGGCTTTCGCCAAATCCGAAAATGTGACCTGGTTATGAGACCTACATTCCTTGGGAGTATATTGTGGTGAAATTATGAAGCGATCAGTGAATTTTGTACCCAATTCACTGTTTTGGGGGCAATTTCATACTTCAGGACCTATGTTGTCTGCTTTGGAATGTCGAATAACATATAATATAGCCATTTTCCTGGTTCAAATCAGTTATGGACTGAGATCCAGCTTGGACAAAGAAATATATCCCATTCACTTAGGTTTAAACAAAGGGCCATAACTCTTGAAAATATAACCGAAAACAGAGAAACTTCACGCTACACACCTATGGGTCACTGACCACATAGCATGCGTATTTCATACTTGTTCATACAATATTAACCGAGATCCAGCCCTACAAATCCCAATTCACAAAGATTTGAAAAAAAAGGGCCATAACTCTTGAAAATATAGGCGAAATGTGGAGAAACTTCACGCTGCACAACTACAGGGCACTGATCACATATCCTGCAAATTTCATAATTGTTCATACAATATTCACCGAGATCCAGCCCGGACAAGTTCCAATTCACAAAGATTTGAAGAAAAAAGGGCCATAACTCTTGAAAATATATGCGAAACGCGGAGAAACTTCACGCTGCACAACTACAGGGCACTGATCACATATCCTGCAAATTTCATAATTGTTCATACAATATTCACCGAGATCCAGCCCGGACAAGTTCCAATTCACAAAGATTTGAAGAAAAAAGGGCCATAACTCTTCAAAATATATGCGAAATGCGGAGAAAATTCACGCTGCACAACTACAGGGCACTGACCACACATCCTGCAAATTTCATAATTGTCCATACAATATTAACCGAGATCCAGCCCGGACAAGTCCCAATTCACGGAGAATTCAGGAACAAAGGGCCATAACTCTTGAAAATATAAGCGAAACGTGGAGAAACTTTACGCTGCACAACTGTGGGTCATTGACCACGTATCATGCAAATTTCATACTTGTCCATACAATATTAACCAAGATCCAGCCCGGACAAGTCCCATTCACAGAGATTTCAGAAAAAGGGCCATAACTCTTGAAAATTATACCGGAACTCGGGAAAAAACACCACGCTGCACAACTACGAGCCACTGGGCACATTCCATGCAAGTTTCGATCCTGTCCATCAAATATTAACCGAGATATTGCCCGGACAAGAAATTCGGACGGACAGACGGACGGACAAAGCGATCGCTATATGCCCCCCCCCCTCTAGTTAGAGGGGGGGCATAATAAAGTAAGTAGGGAGGCATTAAATTATATGAACTTACATGTATAATGAAATTAACTTCTCAGGTGGAGGCATAAAAACCAGATATCCTGATGGTTCCGGACAACTGCAATCTCTGATTTCAGAGTTACTGTGAGCCTAGTCAATTTATTGCATATTTAATGGATCAATATATATATCTTCAAACTATATGGGCTTTAATATGGGGTCTGAAAATAGGTCATTCAGGTCATTCTCTCTAAATTATTATGTACAGAATAGTAGTTTGTACATGCATGCATAAGCAATTCACCAGATGTAGCTAGATTCTGACTCAGTGGAGAAATACAGGGCGAGTCAAAAATGCCCACCTGTGCTTTTGTTCTACTCGTCTAAAGTTATACAGTGTTCCTACACTTTTGAAGTGGCAAGAATCAAGGACTTTTTCAGCACTTTTCATGGACTCAAGTTCGAATATCAAGGAAGTATCATACTAGGAAAACCCACTTAAGAAACAGAGTTGCACTATTACATTTTCCACCTCTTTTCTCTGTTTGCTGGCATGAATATCGAATTAAGGTCATAAATAAAGTTTTAGATAAAATAAATATATATTATATAGAGTTTTCAAGGCCTTGTAATGGTCTAAGCGGAATTCATGTACTTCCAAGGAAATAAAGGTAGTGGTGGGACCTTCTTATAAATTGTGTATATGAAACACATTAAAGGGTACTTCATCTCTGTACTATATAGCCACTCATGGACTGTTTTATTCATGGATAAGAATATATATATAACAATGGTGCTCATCAAAAGGAGTGAGTGAGTGAATATGATTTAACGTCTCTTTCAACTATATTTCAGTCATATCACGACGGGTCCTATTCCTTTTCTCACCCGGGAACCACACAGGAGGGGTCCTATTCCTTTTCACACCCGGGACAAGCCCTCTGAGGAGCCGAAGAATATTCTTACCATGACCTGTGATGTGCACAACGACATCGCAGGTCAATCCCCGGAAGTCCCACGGGGCAGAAATAGAATGGAATCATGCCAAGTAGCATCAGTCTAACAGACAGAAGTCTGTACAT
This sequence comes from Hanleya hanleyi, assembly GCA_036873755.1. NCBI lineage: Eukaryota > Metazoa > Mollusca > Polyplacophora > Lepidopleurida > Hanleyidae > Hanleya > Hanleya hanleyi. The sequence goes on along the minus strand of JAVTVY010023784.1, from coordinate 63,430 downwards.
TGTTCAAGTCCTGCTGCCCTGGTTATACTTCGTGTACAGTGAACCCTCATTATAATGACACTGGTTACAACAGAACCTTGATTATACTGACAAAGTTTACAGAAACAAAAGTACCTAATTACACTTATTCTCTGTCTGTTATAACAGCAAATTCAACATTTATATAACGAAAAGTTTAACCAGGACAAATGTGGTTGTTAAAAAGAGGGTTGCCTGTATATCAGGAAGTTTTGTTGTAAGTTGTACAACATTTAGATAAATTACATCACACAGGTGGAATTTCTTTTTACTCGCACTTTACACCAATCACATTGCATATACACGTAATTTGAACCAGGTTCTTCAGTTAAAGAGTTTTCTTGCCTCCCTTCATATGTCATGAATAGAAAGAAGAACTTACCTGCCAGTACAGGTAGACCATTCTGTATGTTTCAGTGACAGCATATTCTGTGAAGGAGGATGAGGTCCACTGTGGATGGACCACAGGTACTGTGAAACAGAAACATATCTGTGATACAATCATCTTCACATGTCAAGTTAAACACTATACTAACATTCCATTGACCTTCTGAATGGCGTAAATTTTTCAAACCGGATAGGAACATTATAGCCAGTCCAGATAGGAACTGAATGACATTAAGCAGCGGGATTTTTCTTTGATCTCCAAAGATGCCAAACTTACAAGCAGTTTATATTGTATTGCTTTTCAAATGGGAAATTTACATTTCCTAGCAAATCAGATTTGAATTTTGAAGAGGTCTTACTTATTTTTGAGTCTCCATGGACTGTGAAATATTTATAGATCTATGGCATCAAGAAACTATTCTATGAAGATTAACCGTGTCACATTTGGTTAAGGTGAGTACATTTACTGTTGACTCGAGTGCATGAAGATGAGGTTCAATAGGATGGATCAATACTATATCAATTTCATTTATTAAATGATCAATTTCATTTATTTGACCAATATTAAACCCAGGGTTTCATACACGTCGTGTTTTGACCCCGGTATTCGGTGTCAAAACTCCCGTAAAAACTCAATTTTGTCACCAAAAAACTGAAGTCTGAGTGTTTTAGAAGGGAAAAACTGAAATTTTGGAAAAAAAACTGAAGTCTCCAAAGGCCAATACTTCATAATTTCGTAATTTATAATCGAAATATATTGCGGACAAACAATCGCCGGAAATGGGGAATACCAGAATAAACCGAATAAATAGGCCGGCATCTTCGGTCATTTCCGTGAACTTCGTTTTGCCGAGCGCTAATTATTTATGTCCGTTTCCCGAACTGTTATCGGGGTCATGCCGTCGGTAACCCTAAAGCCTGTATTCATACTAAATGTATGTGGAGGTTTCCGAATTGCGTTGTGTGGCGGAAAAAAAAAAATTGCAGGGAAAGTTTGACATGTGGGAATGATGAGCCCCCAAAGATGTCTAACTCTCCTTGGAATGGACAGGTAAATATCTGACCATCGCTGAATAGTATTTATGATAAAGGAGACGATGTAATCTTCGCATAGGGCATTTGTTTTCACTCAAAGTTGAACGATCTTGTCGTGTTGTTGTTGTAAAGAAACTGGCATGTACGCATTGCACGATGTTGAAACTGAAACCAAAGTTTGATTGTACCGTAGTTAATAAAGTTTGAATGGATAATTCAAAGACAGCGAACTGATTTAGCCACAATATAAACCTGGCTAGATCATTCTTTGATTTGAAGATACATAAAGAAGAGTTGAATTTTTTTATACTGTCAAAACTTTTTTCAAATTTAATGAGATGGTGCAAACATGGAGGTAAAATCGGATCCGATTTTTACCTCCATGGTGCAAACAAACCAAAACAACTGAAGTTGATTTTTGAAATTACTAGACTAGGCATCTATTTTCTGGCATTGAATTTAACTGATCTGTCTATTATCCTGAATCAAGTGTCCCACATTAGGGCAGCACAGAAACATTTCAAATGCCTGCCCCATCAACAAAAGTCTGGTGTACTGCATTTACAGGATTTAGGTCAAACGTTATGGGCAAATCCATTCTTTCAATAAGGGTGGTCAAGTCAAACTGTTGGCACTTATTTGCAGCCTTCAATAACCAAACATGGTAAACTTATGTATCTATCTGGAGTTCGCATGATCCTATCGAAAGTGAGCCAGCTGCCTATGCACAATAGTTTACAAAATTGTGCGCCTTTTCAAACAGAATTCTCTAATTCATTTCATTTTTAAACAGGGAAAATTCCCTGTTTCTTGCCATGCTAGGTGAACTGGCTTATGGGTAATTTCAGAGGTGCGATCTATCCAAGCGGTATGGTTTTCATTACAACACCCCTGCGCAAAATGAGAGAATGACTGAAAGTTCCGCGTCACTCCGTTTATTGAATGCGCTATGAAGTAGTTCGACCTAGTTTCGAATAATTTCTCTGAATTAATCTCACGACGAGCCGTTTCTAGGTGCAGATATTGAAGAATTTGTCGAATGCGTTTCCTGGACAACACTTCTGCTGATGTCTTGAGAGATTTTCTTCGAAAGATTGTGTTTTGTCTGTAAACTGGTCAATATGGCACAGGTCGTAGTCACGGAATATGCCCACTTCATCTTCGGTTCTGATAGCCAATGAAATACACCGAATTTACGAAAAGACGTCATGTTTTAAGATCGGCTGAACCGCACTGCCAAAATTATAGTGCAATCCCGGTGAGAGAGTTTGAAAAGGAGAGACGAGGAGGCAGTTTCGTTTTCGTTCCATCAGTCGACTGGAGAGTTTTGACACTGTGCGAGTGACATTCGGACAGATCGAGGTGTGTAAAATGTTTTATACCCGTCACTGAATTCATTACTTGTTTCCCGGCGCACACGTGTTAATATTATCAAATAAATGAATGTTGCAAGTTTCCGCGCTACTGCGTGACTGAAAGCATGCACATGGCATGACTGAAAGCCGCCGTTTTGTGTGCTAAGTTTGAAAACATTTCTTGCAAGGAAAACTTGATTTATTTCATCAAGCGAAAGCATCCTTTTTACTGCAATTTTCAAATTGACTGATCTTATCGTCCTGCATCATTTGTCATCCACCAAAAGTAATGTTCTTGATTCTTACCATATCCGTAATGACAGCTCGTTGAACAGGTCAGGGAAAAGGACTAACTGGGATATATATCCCAATTGGGATAAAATATCGCAATTTGAATATTTTTTTCATACTTCCATATGTTCAAGCTGGCATATATTGTGCTAGTAGTTCTTCTGTTCGTTTAAAGACATACAACAGTGGTTATTGATGGGAAGTATACTGCAACAACAGCATCAAAAAGTATTGCACGTAATTGCAATTGCACAGATAATAATGTCGACGAGAAAAGGTCAGCAAAATTATACAATCGTATTGTCAGTTTTGTGAAGTAGATTCTATCTTGTTTTTGGTAGTTTTGATGCCGAAATCCGACATTGCCGTTTAGTATGAAAATCGGTGAAAATATCCCAATTAGGATATATTTCAATATCCAAACTTTGATTTAATATCTTAGGTGGGATATATACCCAATCTTAATAAATTAATATCCTATCAATGCTCCCCAATCGTATATGTCGCTATGTAGGATCTTACTGATTTCAATTGAATTTTCATTCTCGTCTCGCGAGACTCCCTACTGCGAGAAAGAGTCTCACGCGTAAATGGGAGCCATCCCCCCAAAATTTGGGGGGTGAGTAGGCGGCGTATGATTATCTGGCTTGTCACTGACCTGCTGACTCCGCCGAGTTAGAAGCGAATTGCTAAACATAACGTGGGCTATATAATTGGGAAATGACTCTTTCCGTTTCGGAGCATATCAATCGCGAACAAATTATTGTCGGTATGTATACTTGGCCGTGAAAGCGAGTTATCTAATACAGGAAGTAGTTCGCGGGTAGACACGGCTCGCTTTGAGAATGATGTCATGCTGCCTCGCTTTGAGATTGGAGATTCAAAAATGTCACCAGTTTACATGAGAGTCGCTTTGGTCTCCCGCGGGTAGACACGGCTCTCTTTGAGAATGTTGAATTTTGTGTTCGGAGCGCCCAGCTCATGAATATTTAATAGTCTTATGACATCACAACCGCATTTAACTACTTTACTTGAGTCGGGCAGGGGGGATAGGTTCATGGACTCAAGGTTACGTCAAGGACGAGTCCATAATTCTACCCCGCATTATGGAGCCAACCTGGCGGGTGGGCGGCAACATCAGAAGATTCCCCCACAGCTTGGCGTGTGCTTCGGCTGAGCCAACAAGAAAGCACTTGTCATTACGTTCCCTTCAAAGCACTATGAAAAGCTCTCGGGATCGGTCAACACGCGCCTTACTGCAAGCCGGTTAGATCCTAACAGCGACATATCCAAATGGGGAAGCGTTAGGATTTAATTTTAATTAGATTGGATATATACCCCACTTAGTGCTTTGCTCTGACCTGTTGAAGTTGACAAAATAATTTTTCGTTTGGGCCAGGCAGTGGAGGTAAATTTATTTTTTGATGTTAATAATGGTTTTCTGTGTCTGTGATTGAATTTTTTAGTAACGTAAGGGTATTTTTTTCTGTGTGCAATTGCTGAATGGATTTTAAAATAATTATTCGATGTACCGGTAGGCATACGTGTAATCTTGAAGAAGACCTATAGGCTACTTATATTATTTTCTGGTTGTCAATTGCCACACAAATAAATTATGAATATGAATCAGATTCAGTGACTTCATTCTTGTACATGTCTACAATAACAATGTCATTGAGCTTTGGCTGCAGGTTGCTGTGTGCATGAATACATAAACCATGAATGAAAGCCGATCTGCTTCCTGGGCAACAACGTTCACTATGATGCGGACACCGACCTCTGCAATATTGTAGGGTTACTACCAAAATGTTATCTTGTTTAGTTCAGATAATATACAGTTTTTAATCTTCGGTGTTGTGTTCTTTATCGGGGAAAGGTAATTTCATTGGGTTGTCAAACAATTGTGATAATAGTTGAACGCCTCAACAAAATTGTTTCCATCGTCCACTGGTACCACATATGCAACTCTCATTTGCCTAGACTTCCTTTACAGTATTGCTGAAGTCTCTTCAATAATTAGAGCTAAGCTTCACAAATTCACATCACGTATGCAACGAGAGACACATCAGAAATATATTGAACAGGACCAATTCCTTCCCTGTTTTTTAGCAGCCTTGGATGCTTTCATTATGAGTTTATGGTCACCAAGGACTAGCTGCAGTTATGACAATTGCTTGTCTTCAATCGTGTAATTTTTTTTTTTTTTTTTGCATTGTCTTTTCATCTCTCTTATTTTAATTTCTCTTTTGAATGTAACCCTGAAGTTGTACTGGATTTTTAATTTTAGTCTGAATATTTGCCAAATTCCACATCAAATTTATAATGTAAGATTTTGAAAGGGAAGTCTGGTCCAGATCCAAGTGGTTTTTAATTAGCGTAGCTGAAACGTTTCAAAACTTGCATACTTGAATTGGACATCATTTGCAAGCCAGGAACTGATACCTCGATTTCATTCAAAATTACCAAGTTTTTAAAAATTAATTTGAATTGCCTTGTGTAATCTTGTCTTGTTGACATCCACAATGTGACATAATGTGCTGAAAATAGATGGTATCTTAGACCCTGGTAAATTAAGAACATAAAACTGAAGATGTTAAATTATCTGTTTGTTGCTTTATTTTCACAATTCAAATATATAGCGTATTGACAGGCTCCATTGATGGTCGTATGAAAATTTGTTATATACATTACTTATGGCGGTTGCAAAATTAGAAATAAACTCAATAGAAGTCTGTCGGCCGGCGACAAAAATGTAAAAATACTCAATTCAGGTGAAAAAAATATTGAATTTTCAGTATCCGGTGGCAAAAATTTGGACTTCTATGAAACCCTGAAACCAGAAAGAAATTCAAGCCAATTCTACTTTTCCCCTATCGTCAGAGTTTGTAACTCTCCTAAACTGTCGTTTTAACAACCTCTGACTGCACCGCGCAGAAAAACACAGTGTGCATGCAGATTTGTTAAGTTTCTATTTCGATAGACACAGAGAGCATATCTGCATACAAGAGAGATGGGAAATGCATTCCGCATAAATAACTTGTAAAAGAATTAATAAGATTTATGTCAAATTATTACACAAGAACACATGGTACAACGTCTTGTTTAGCTGTGAAATGCTGAGACCACTCCACTCCATTTACAAGCAGATGATGCTCTGGCCGAGTGCCATATGTGCACAAAAGCTGTGCGCTGCGATTTCAATCTCAGTGCAATCAGAGGGTACATGTGACTGTAGGAGGTTTACAATCTGATGCCGCAAGAATGGCTCTTCCATGGCAAAATCTATAGTTACAGTCAACCTACCATCTTCCAGAGTTGTTACATTAATGGTCGTAGGGTCACTCCAATATCCAGCCTCTATGGGTTTGATCCTGATTGAGAGATGATAGCGAGTGAACGGAACAAGTTCATCAATAAATACTTTGGTTTTCTTGGAGGACCAGTCACTGTCACCCATGCTGTCGAGTCTCCCAGACTGTGATAAGTATAGTGACATAAAGTACAAGTCAGCACAGAGAGAAACAAAACAAAGAAATCCCCGATTTATTAGATAATCTGGATCATCCCTAATAAAAACCCATACAATTATTATCTCAAAACTTTTCTCTTGCTACAATTCAGCAGAGTGAGGAACAAAGAAATCCCCGATTTATTAGATAATCTGGATCATCCCTAATAAAAACCCATACAATTATTATCTCAAAATTTTTCTCTCACTAACTGTAAAACATTTTATTCTCTTGGCATCTTATTTTTGTGATTTCTCTGTTTTAAAGATTCTTCAGTATCAATGATTTTGAATGCCGAGTTTCGTAACACATACCATACATTCATATTTGCTATGTACATCTACTCAGATTTGAACATGTTACAACATTGTACAACTCCACAACACAGTTTCACTCTGTAGCAAAACCAGTTGTCTCTGTAAAATAGCCCAGTTTTATCTAAATACATGTTAACCTCTTCATTATACCTATCAGCAGGCCTGGCCATTTAGGGCGATTGATAGCTGTCTTTCACTCGCCCAGATTTAAAAATAATCGTAAATATTATTTTCGAAAACTGAACTGAACTGGGGACCAGCAAGTCATCCTCCGCTCAGCTGTAATAGTATTTAGTGAAAAGCTAACCTGAACCGGTAACCGTTTCGTCTAATTCCTCGCGGTCAATTCAATATCATGGAAGTCAACCAAGCTCTCTACATTCTGCTTCACGCCTCTCCATTCAGCACCCAGAGGGCATATCGGTCATGTACGGCGAAGTGACGTGAATTTAAGGGATTTCCAATAGTAGCAAGTGCTTGGCCATTGTTCCATTTGCTAACATGTCAAGTCCCGTTGAAAAGCGGTGTCTCCTCTTACATGAACTATATCCCACCCTGGGAGAGGATGGGAAGCCAACTTGGTGGACTTTGTATTCCGATATATTTTGCTTGCTGGAATCTACATGAAATGACATGCATCGACAAAAGGGAGCAGAGTTGAGCTGAACATGTTTAGAAACTGGAGGACCCTAGTTTCGGTGACCATAAAGGAATACATTAGAAGAAGAGCAAACAACAGGCAAACAATATGAGATGAAAGTGTTTTGCAAATTACAACAACAACAACAAATTATGCGCCAGGTACAAGGGTCAGCTGTCGGCCCACCCAAATTTGCGAGGGACTGCAAAGGGAAGCATATAAACAGCAAATGCTGTAAACCTGTTGGAAAATAGTTTTTATTACGGTATCTTTTGTGTTGTTGTTCTCCCAAATCATTATTAGGCGAGCAAATTTTGGAGCAGTAATTTTGCTCCCCCAGTGCATTTAGTGAGACTGTTTTTGTCACTCTCCCAGATTTTACTCATGGCCAGGCTGAATTGAATTGAATTGAATTTATTCACCAAACATACAGCAGATATACGAATATACAGGTTATCAAGATAAAAATAACATTAGCCGCACATAAGGCGGGAGTAAAACCCCAGGGGGCTTGTTTTATCCCGGATTAGCTTGAGTAGATGTTCATGGTATACGGCGAGAGGAGTATGGAATGTAGCAACACAGTTTTCGATGTTCTAATATTTACGCTAGTTCGGTGAATAAAGCGAATAAGTGTTCAGTGTTCACATATACCAGTCCTTGTACTTTGATGGGGCTGATTAACCAAGGCCCCGTGAATAGAACCAAACTATTCATACACCCTGGGTATCAAAATATCAAATCACACAAGCTGTTAATCATCATCATCAAAAAGCTCTTGTATGCACAGTATACAAATAACACAATAACTCAATAGGCCTACTTTTCCCAGATTAGTGATATTTCACAAAAGTTGTCTCCCCTGAACTCCTATAGTACCAACATGACATATTTGTTGCTCTGAAATCAAGATAGATGCACATGCTGGAAACTTACAAATGAAAATGATAAAGCAATATGAATCAACCTATTCTTCCTAGGTTGTGATTCTTCCAGCACCTGAGAACATGATTACACTGTGGTCCACAAGATATATTCCCACGTGAAAGGCTGACCATGCTTTCATAATCAACACGTTTTACCATGGTTTGACCACGGTCTACCAACATGGATTAACTATAGTCAACCGTGGTTTAACATGGGTAACACTCCCGGCCATACATCCCTGTATCAAGTAATGTACAAATATAATCCTGAGGGATAACGGATGTTAAAGGGGAATGTTATCACAATTTTTGAAAGGCTAAAACCAATAAAAAGCAGTTCCCTGTGGCCTGCTTTATTTTTTAGAATTATTTTCAAAATTTTAGCGATGATGCAATATCCTGAAATACGGCTCCAAAGTGCCTGATTTTTACCCCCAGTAAATCCGCCCGGCGATTACCCTGTGACGTCACACAGTGAAGCGGCCAGAGTCAAACATGGCGGATAACACAGACAGCGGTACAAGCTCTGACACAGATTCCGATTTCAGCGTTAACCACGTTGAAGACTGTGACGTTGGAGATTATACAGGTCTTGGAACTGAATAGAATGTAGAGGCAGTAAGCGATCATGAAACTAAAGGAGAAGGAGAATATATCGAGTCATATAGATTTGAGCCATATACAAGCGAATCTGGGGTCAAACTGGGTCGTCTTGATGTCAGGCCTGTTTCAAACCTGTGGCAGGCCGTGTCAGGCTGTGGCAGGCCGGTTTAAATACACTGATTACATGCTTTATACACGAAATTACAACTATCTGTGGATCTTACAATAATATTGATACATTTCTGCTTTTATCTGGCATTTTATTAGGCATAAATGAGTTATTATAATGCACAGGATCGTAAATTTACTCTTCCGTGTTAAAAAACGTCTAAATAATATAGCAAAAAGGAAACTATCTATAGGCCGGCTTGGCTTATTGTGGATGTCACTATAATATATATATTCATTTAAAATCTACAGATAATTTGTTATTGTAAGAGTGTGTTTATTGGCATTGTATGGTTCATTATTTTTTCATTTCTTACGGGACGGACAGATTGTTATACCGTGGCAGGCCGGCTTATTTACATTGCTTACGTGCTTAATTTTATTATGTGTTTGTCAATTATTGTTAGCGATTTGATGTTAAAATGGGAGCTAATCCATACCTGTGGATAAGTCCTCTCAAATGAAAACAAAGTTTCAATTCCAAAGGAAGCTATTTGATGTTGAAACAATAACTAACTCACCTGTGGAGAAGCCCAGTTTATTTCTTTTGGACACCCTGTTGCTGAACGCGCGACGTTAAACCTTAATTCTCTCACTCTCCCTCTAGGACACCCTCCCATAAAAAAATGTTTGCTTCACACCTTTCTGTTAGTTTCAGTTACTATTCCGGGTGATCAATTTCAATTTATTGTAGAAAACATAGAATGTATGTGCTCACATGGAGATACAAAAAGACACCAAATAATCAGGATAAGCTGGTGCCAGAAGTGAATTTCCTATATACGGGAATAAGTTGATTAAAAGTACATTGATTATTACAGTTCAGTTAATAGCTGTAAGATGTAGGATTCAGGATTGGCTGTTCGATCACTCCGTGGGACTGATGCAAAATTTCAAGAGTGGAAGATTAAATCTTCGGTAGAGGAGACGATGGAAGTGGTGTGGGCCCGAACATCCAGGGAGATTTACAGTGCTTGTCTGCGGGAACGGTTTGTCGCTTGTCGAGTCCACGAGATCGGTCGTCCCTGTAAAACTCACGCACTCCGGCAGACTGAGGGGTTGTCTATTTTCTCTTTCTGATAAAGATTTATTTGTCTTGATCTTGGAAATAGCTTCTTTCAGTATAGGGGGATATCCACACATTCTTGCCATCTCTGTTGTTGCATAGCTGTCGTCAGTGAAGTGAGCGAAATAAATGCGAGACCATTTCGTCGGCTTTCCCCACGTGTTTTGCACAAATTTCGTCGAATTTCTCTCCGATTATTTCCCCGTTTGGCCACGGGTGCAACTTGAATCCATCTCCATTCGTGTTGCTACACCCTCCAACAACACACCGATGAGGTATGATGCCTCCAAAGTACGAGAATACAGTCGAAAAATCGAAAAATATTGGAGCAGATTTTACTTGTTTACGTATGCTAATGCTAATGCTATGGCGGACTGGTTCACTCTGTGACGTCATGGGTCAAAGGTCACCGCTTTGACAGGCTCGTGGTAGGAACGCGTTTAAATCGCCAAATTTACCGTTTTAAAGTTCGGAGATGGGGGGGAAAACTATATAGTCAATTTCTTACAGTATCAAGGTATATGTTTACATAGGTCCGGCGATAACATTCCCCTTTAAACCTTAAATCTCTCTCTCTCTCTCTCTGTTAATAATGTTCAACTTATTAAAGGTGAACTGCAAAGCTTTTAATTTTATGTAAAATGTTGCTTATATACATCTTGTCTTATGTGACATAAATTTTATACGTTTTTGGGGCAAATATATATTGCAAAATTGTACTAATAACAATATTTAAGTTATCCTGTTATAAATCTGTCTTGAAAAGTTGCATCGCTGGTCTCTCTTGGTTTGTAGAACGTTATGACGTTATAGCGGTCTCCTTCATTCAAGTTTTATTTAAATGTGACGTCATGATACGTTGGATGAATGAGCGAAGACCACTATAACGTCAGGACGTTCCAAAAACAACGGGAGGCAAGCGATGACGTTTTTAAAAGTTATGGTTCTCGTTTTCTGGTGGTATAAGTTTCGACTTCTCATATACCCAAAATAAAACAACAACCCACAGAACTATTACCACACATATTTGTAACAACTATAGAAGTTCTTGTTTTATGACATTTTAACAGAACATTGGAAAGCTTTGCAATTCACCTTTAAAGAAACATGAGGGTGAGACTCACAAAACCCCTCGGCTTCCCCCAAGCAATTGAGAAATATGCTGAGAATGTGTAACATATTATTATATTATTATAGCATCCAGAATTGTCCTTTTTAGAAAAATATCATCAATTCTGCATATATAACAGCTACATTCAAGAATATATATCACAAAATCATATCTAGAGTAACACACAAAAAAGGGTCGTAACTCTGTAAAATAAGGGCCGAGACGAATAATTTTGTGTAGGCTTGTAGAATAGAAGTAGATAAATAAGTTTCCAAAATTTGGTAGCTGAATTGAGCACATCTCTCCAGAAATAACTGGTTACATTCAAGCGCATCCAAGATTACTACACCTGAAAAGGGGCACAACTCCATAAAATATGGGCCAACACGGTGATTTATTATTGTAAATTTGTTTATGTTTCTAGAAAGTAACTAGATAAAAAAAGTTCCCAAAATTTAACAACGGAAAGGGGCATAACTCCATAAAATATGGGCTGAGACAACTAATTCTTTTGTAGGCATCTAGAATACAACTGGATAAAAAAGTTTCCTCAAATCTGATAGCTGTACCAAACACAGTTAATTATATATACCTGGTTACATTCAAGCATATATCACAAAAACAGAGATAACTGCACCCGATAATGGCCGAGGCAACTAATTTTTTATTGGCTTCTGGAATACAACAATATAAATAAGTTTCCAAAATATAGTAGCGAAATCAAACATAGTTCTGCAGATATAGTTGGTTACATTCAAGCATATAGAACAGAAATAGAAATTAATATATCTATAATGGAGCATAACTCTGCAAAATATGGGCTGATAGGAGCCACTTTCGATAGGCGCCTGACTTAGCACTAGATAAATAAGTGTTCAAATTTGGTGGTTGTGTCTCAAGCGGTTTTGCCTAGAATGCGGTAATGGACGGATGGACATACGGTACGACGGCCGGACGGACGTACATGGCGACAACAATACCCCAAGGCCAAAATGGCCGAGAGGTAAAAATCCAGCTTCAGTGATTGATAGCTGGAGTAGAACAACGTCCTTCATGCCTTAGTGCTATACTTTCAGATGACTTGCCTTAAACTTTGGCTCCTCTTTCCAATCTAAACTGTAGAACGTAATGTTGTAAATGAAACCAAAATCCAGTCGTAATTTGGTCATCAAAGGCAATGCTACTGTAGTACTGTTGAGCCTAGGACCTGATACAATCTCAACTGGACTTGGTTTTACTGAAAAAACAGGACAGAGCATACATGTATATACAAGTATATTTACAAATGTACATTAAAATGCCCTTCATACCCAAATTATCAACTGCTTCCAAATGGGGAGGGGGTGGAGAGGTTAATACCTACAGCAGCCTTGGTTGTACCAGCAAGGAAATATTCTTTAACAAAAATCAAAATCAACTAAAAGTGTTCATGAGCAGTTATATGTTAAGCACGTTTTGAAATATATACCAGCCTATCTTTAAAACCGGTTCTGGGCCTGTCACATCTAGTATTCATCATGCATCTGTTATCACACAGGACGTATTTGCATTGCAAAATGATAAACCTGTATGTATGGAAATCAGTGGAATTTTAAGTCTCAAGGCTAGAAACCAAATAATGCAGATGCCATATGTGCTCTATAGAGTTTGCAGGTGGAAAATTAACTGAAGACCAAATTTAACAATTGTCCCAGGGGAGATAATCTGATCATGATCAATATTCAAAGTTATCTATGGAAAGTTATTTCATCACTTAACTTATTTTACTGCAAGATTTATTTACACTGTGCAAAAGAAAACTCAAGAATATCATGCATTAGATGATCAAAGTGCAAACATTATCTCATACACATAGTTCACATTCCCCATGCAGTTTATAGGAGGTTATCAAAGAAAAGCACAGATCTAGCAGTCAGTCAGAGAATTTACCCATTCCCACAAATTGTCACCACTGTCGACATGGTCGATGTCGGCATGGTGTCGCTCATAATGAATTTTTATATCGTTGTAGCATTGCAACAATGTAATGTTGCCATTCTAATGTCATGGGGTCCGAAAGTTTTAAGGACAAAAATTGTTATCAACATCATTTGCCTGATGTAACTTGACATTGACGCCATCTGGTATTTAGTGCAAACAGTTTTACTCTGACTGGTTGGAAACAGTCCGATTGAAATGACTTAATCGTGTCATATATCAACGTAGCAATTGTTTCACACCAATTTATACACTCACAACCCAATACAAATAATAAAATAAATCCAAGAAGCTTGGTGTTGTTCATGGGAACTCAGTGGGGCTTCCCGACATCGGTCCAGATCAGCTTGCATTGAGGCATGACCTGCTCCCAGTGACTGAAACCTGCAAATTTTTGAGTAGCCGATTTTTGTTTATTTCTATGCTACAACATGGAATGTGTTTTTAACCAGTGATAATTAACTGGTGGCATGTTTTTAATCACAGTGACCTTTGACCTCAATTTTGGTATGTGGCATCTTTTTCCCCTGATCCAATTACACAAAATCAGCAATTTTATTGATTTCCTGATTTTTAGGCCAGAGTGACCTCTTCACCTCTGACCTCGACCTGAATTTTGGTATGCAACCCATCATTGCCACATAGGGATACATTCACAAATAATTGCAACTATGGATGGAAAACTGTCTCAGATACATTCCAAACATGAACGGTTCAATGATTTCATATTTTTAGGCCAGTAACCTTTTACCCCTGATCTCGACTTCCATTTTGATATGGGACACATCATCTCTCGAAGGGTATTCACTCACCAATATAATGAAACTGTAGACAGACATATTCTCTGGTATATAGACCAGACAAGAGGCATGGACAGACAGACGGATGGAAACCATCATCACATAATTACACCCGCCTTTTGGGTGGGTGTGCAATAATGAATAGATTTCTTGTTTACCATATGGCATGGCTTGGTTATATGCTAGTGTCCTTGAAATTTGGTTAAATTCTACAGTCCTCAACACCAAATCAAGACTTTCAACTACTTTATGATGTTCAAGCTGTAGAGTGACCTTGTCCATTTATCTCTATTATGGTATTCAACACATTTCCTCTTATGTATCCATTCATGAAAAAGTCGCACTTTTTAACAAGTGACATCCCCCGATTCTTAGGGCAGTGACCTTCACCTCAGTTTTGGTATCCCCGAAATTAGACTCACGCAATAAATTGTGATCTTTTTCCCCTAATGTATTCTCTCACAATTTTTTTTTTTTTTTTGCAATTTTCCAATTATTTTCATGCCACAGTCATCTCAGCCTTTGGCCTCTGTTTTCTCAGTCTTTGGCCTCTGTTTTGGTATATATCACAGTCTCTCTGGTGAATTCTCTGGTGAATTCACTCACAAAATATTGCAAATCTACATAGAAAACTGTCACAGAGAAAGAACAAGCATGGATAGACCGGCATTTCTTTCCAAGGTTATTAAACCATAGTCCATGATATAGGCAGGGGAGCTCAATCCCCGGGGGTGGGGGCATACTTCTGAGGGAATGAATAAGTTCAATAATTGTAGCATGATGTAAGCTCCTGGAATATATCAGAGTTGGGGATGGGGTGGGGGGGGGGGGGAGGAAGGGGGGATCGAGGGAGCCTTCCTTTCAAACACCAGAAGCTGACGTGAAATAAAAATCCAAAACTTTAAAGGTTCTACCAAATACCACCTGCACACTTTGCATGAATACATACAAGAGGACTGTCAAAAGAACAAGTTGAGATTTTTTTCCATGAAAAATGACATCAAATTGGATTTTTTAACAAAATAAGACCGATGTGGCGAAAATTTTTATTCAAGCTGTAACCTCTGACATGTCGAATATGATCATGTAGAACAATATTGACTGGTTGGTTCTGTCAGACGTTCTGTTGTGATGTACATGTACGTCGCACAACAGAGGCATTACGTTTTAGCAATGAGACATTGTTGGCGTTACAATGGAAATGCCTTCCAGAACATTCGCCACGATTGATCAGTAGGAACGATCGTAATCAGACTCCGACATCATGGGTCAGCAGGTCAAAGCTTTCGCCGTTTACAAACGGGCATCATATCGGAAGAATTCAAGATTGTTTTTTTAAACTTCATCCACTCCCAAAAACTGTAAACTGCTAATTAAATGTCAAATATAACCTCTTTAGCATCAATAAAGTATGGGGTATAGAGACCATTTGATACTAGAACCTTTAACATCGTCGTGATATAGGGTGTTGTGATCTGCAACACACAACAACAGGACAAGCTTTTATGTTTGACCAGGCTATCAGTGCTTGAAACTTTTTCACAGAAACGGGTTTCAGTGACACATGATCACAGGTAACTCGAGTATAAAAATACAGTGCTTGCCAAACAGATGTATGAAACGTTAATCCAAGCTTTAATATAAAATATATAATTATGGGCAAAACAACAGGTACTTATTCCACTCTAAGAATCACATGTATTAACATGTGCCTGGTTTATTACATAATATGCGGCAGAATAATATACATGAGTTGCGGCATTCATATTCTAAGTAGCATTAGGACATTCATAACTGAGGAACATTAAACTAAGGTCATACCTATTAGCCGGGAATTTACGGGCATAACATTGGAGCTGACAGAGCCTAACTCATTACTGCCATTGACAAGGAGATAGTACATAAATCCTGGTTTGAAAGCCCGGCCCTGCGATGTATCATGCTCCATCCACAGGCAGGAGGAGTTAGGTCTGACATGAGGACAGGACAACCCATTAGTGAGAGAAGAACTGAAAAGAAGGGTAAAAAACATTACAGTATGCAAGAATACATTTTACACAGAAGAGAAAAAGAAATAAAGGCTGATCAAGTCCATGGCCATGCAGTCTGGCTTAAACATGTTCATTGGCCTAGGATAGAATGTTGATCACATACATTAATTATGTAAACATGACCAGGCCTTAAGGAACGATATATCTTTACTTCTGATCTGAAAAATTATATTGTTCAAGAATTAACTTTTTGTGATTGTTTCTAACTAAAGTAACTTTCTCAGGAGTGGCTAATTTGCAATCTGAAAGTCCCAACACCACATGGAAATCCATGTTCAGATGGAAAAGAAAATTTTTATGAAGAAAAGAAAAAGATACTCCAACAAAGATATATTCAAGATGAATTTTGGTTTGAGTGAATACAACCTAAGACTATACATACATCTCACCAGTGTTTGAGTCTGGTTGAGATCGTATGCGAGAGGTATTGCTACACTATGTACATGCCACAGAGCTGGAGCAAACTGGAACATGAAGCTGCGCTATCGAAACCCCTCGGCTCTGAACCCCAGCTATTATAATGTAAGGGTGTCTCTACCAATTGATTGGCTTGTGGGAAGAAATATTTACCCCTGGTATTGTAAGTGTACTTTCTTTGAAAAAAAAGAAAAGTTTTCCTCCCCTTAAATTAATTTGTTTCTGGAATAAATTGAAAGAGCTGTATCGATGTCTCACCAAAACAACAGTACACATGGCTAGATAAATACAGTACATGTATACTAAATGGCACATGTATGTCATTTTCAAAACAGATTTGCAAGCATTCTTTGCATTGTCTAAGAAAATAAATCAATAAATCAGTCATCCAATCAATAAATAAATGTGATAGTATACTAACATGATATAGAAATAATATGCAAACTTAACATAGGAATTAGTGGATTTTATTAGACAAGGGGCATAACTTTGCAAAATACTTTCTGACACGACTCATTTTCGATAGGCATCTAGTTCAGGTCAAGAGAAACAACTGTATCACGTTAGGATGTTGTATATGGAACGGTTCTGAAATTATCATAATAAATCATAAATGGATTTTTATTTGTAAAAAGGGGCATAACTCTGCAAAATATTGTCCGAGAGGACTCATTTTCGATAAGCTTCTGATTTACGTGAAGATAAATAGATGTAACAAGTTTGGTTGCCATGCATGAAACGGTTCTGTAGATATCGCGGTAACGGATTTTATTAGACAAGGGGCATAACTCTGCAAAATACTTTCTGACACGACTCATTTTCGATAGGCATCTAGTTCAGGTCAAGAGAAACAACTGTATCACGCTAGGATGTTGTATATGGAACGGTTCTGAAATTATCACAATAAATCATAAATGGATTTTTATTTGTAAAAAGGGGCATAACTCTGCAAAATATTGTCCGAGATGACTCATTATCGATAAGCTTCTGATTTACATGAAGATAAATAGATGTAACAAGTTTGGTTGCCATGCATGAAACGGTTCTGTAGATATCGCGGTAACGGATTTTATTAGACAAGGGGCATAACTCTGCAAAATACGTTCTGACACGACTCATTTTCGATAGGCATCTAGTTCAGGTCAAGAGAAACAACTGTATCACGTTAGGATGTTGTATATGGAACAGTTCTGAAATTAACACAATAACAAATCATAAATGGATTTTTATTTGTAAAAAGGGGCATAACTCTGCAAAATATTGTCCGAGATGACTCATTTTCGATAGGCTTCTGATTTACGTGAAGATAAATAGATGTAACAAGTTTGGTTGCCATGCATGAAACGGTTCTGTAGATATCGCGGTAACGGACGGACGGACGGACGGACGTACGTACGGACGTATGGACGTACGTACGGACAGCCGTACATGATGACAATACCCCTAGGCCAAAGTTGGCCGAGGGGTAAGTTGGCCGAGGGGTAAAAACCAAGGCCTGATGTCGGACACATTGATGTCTGCAGAGAGAGGCTTACGCATACAATATATAGAAAGCTAGATGACAACTACTCATCTTGAATAGTAAAACATGCATTAACAGACAAAATAATCAGAGGGGACAACCAAACTCTCAAACACAAACAGTAACATGTAAATCTGTGCTTATTTCTAGACATACAATTGTATTAAAGCAGGATAGAAAGTTGTTAGATATAGTTATTTTACTGCAACAAGTACTAACTGATTGAATTAAACTGTTTGAAAGGTTTATTAAAACAATTCATAATCTTGTTAATTTCCACTTTCGCTCTTTCTCTCCACAAACATCATGTACACTGGGACTTTCCGGAATTTTATTCTCTCATTCAACTGCTCGAAAATTTGAACCACTTTTATCATTTGTTGTTTACTGCTTATACTTTGTATATATGTGAGTTCCCTTTGTATGTTTTTGTCCTAAGGGGCTCAAGGATATCAGCTTTGATCTTCATGATCTGGTATTTTTTCACAGCAGGCTTCGGAGTCTATGGAAAGTAAAATATTTTTAGAAAGGAGCATGATAAATTTAATTTTCCCAAGAACACAGAAACAGCTCTGGAACTGATAAAAAGACAAAATCTTTTTTGAGAATGCTGGATGAGAAATAAAATGTGTCAGAGAATGCTGTACAAAATGACATCATTGTCCACTTGATGATGTGACACGGTAATCTGATAAAAATTTTAAAAAATTACGAGTGCGAGTGGCTATCAAAATACTGGACAGCTGAACAACTTATTATTTTTAAATTAACTTGTAAATAGACATCCGAAAACAAATAGGTATTGCATGCAAAGTTGCTATGAATAAATGAATAATGAATAATAAATAATAAATCCAACAGATTTTGATCTGGGGATGACTCTGTTGGCAGCTGTTCCGCTCTTGGCCAGACAAACAAATTGAAATGGAGAATGGTGCATTGACTGGTTAAATGGTTAACAAAGCCGGTCACACATGTTACCTTGTTCCACCACAGTGCTGCGCTGACTTAATCAACAATGTAGATCTCCGAATCAATGATAATGAATATCAACTTTCATAAATTCTGTAGCTGTACTGACCCAGTACAGTACTGCATTTAGAATGCATTTACTGCACTGAATAAATAAGAACATCATGATGATGGAGCATTCTACGTAAGATGCCAAAGTCTGAATCCTAGAGAAATGACCAAGAGATTCAAAGCTGGATAATTTCAGATTACAGAAGATCGAACTTTTGCCAAACAGTCCCACATGCAATTCAGTTCCTAAAGTTTCCAGGCAGCCACATGCAATCTGTTCATTGATACCTGTTTACCTATCAACTTAGGCTGAACAACTAATTTTCCTGACTTTGACCAACCCAGTCTGTTCCTGGCATGGATTCTCAGATAATATTTAGTCCAAGTTTTGAAGGATTGACGAACGTCTTTCCGGTCAAGTCTGAGCCAGACACAACTCAACTTTGTAGGCTCATGTGGGCAGACTGCAGATTTTCCTGGGTTTGGACTGAAAGAATGTAAACTCTGTTATAACTTCATGATCTACTTCCACGAGTATGGAATGGACAACATTATGTGGACGTGAAAGAATTGGCCATGTCCAAATAAAGTTCAGCCTTTATCTGGGTTGTTCCACCTGACTGCTTGGTATTTTCACATCATAATTATAATTATGGCAGAAAAAAATCCACAAATTTTTCACTGCTCATGCACAAAATTATTACCCTGAATAATTGATGACCACTATTCTTTCTCTTTCACAAATCATTACACCATACTAGAACATTTCTTCCTGCATAACTACCAACTTCTTCACCATAAAATACACAGCCTGCAGCCATACCGCTTATCTTTGCTGTGAAGTTCACTCCGCAACCAAATGACCATTAATTTTAAGACATTGCATTGAGACATTGGAGGGTGTGCATTAGTACATTCAGGGTCTTTTGATTGGCTAGGTTTAAATCTCCCAGCTGGGTCTTGTTTTCAAATACATCCAGGACTTTTATTGCCTGTTTTTATCACCCATATCTTTCTCTGTCTCATTCAACAGTTCTTCATATAGCCAGTCGATTGCTTACTGATACAATTCTCTAAAATTTGGAAATTGTCTGTCTTGTTAGAATGATCAAGTGTTTCCAGCATCAGCAAGACAAAGAATATATGCCTTGTTTGAAAGTCTGTCTGAAGAATGACCTTATTGAGATAATCAAATCTAAATATGGCAGTACAAGCCTCTAGACCCTGTGATATATATACATCAGTCACCGGGATTTAGGCAGCTTCTTGAAATTAGGGCATGAGTCCCTTGATAGGAATGGCATATGCTGGTTATCCGAATGGGATACACCATGCTCAGTTTGATGTTCCAATCTGGATGAAGAGGAGTTCCAATTGGAATGGCATGCCATTTCCTCCATACCAATGCATGGTATGATATAATCCATCTTTATGTCTGCCGAGTTCCAAAACGGATGCCATGGAATTGCTAAGAGTTCCAGCTTGGCGCACCAAGCCACTCTGTTTGGAATACCTGCCTTATGCCACTTCCTAGCATATCTCAATTTCAAGAAGCTCCCTAAAGTACATCTGGAAATGAGACTATTTTAATGCAACCATGCTTGTTAGATATCTATTTTATTTGTAGTAGTATTTGAGTGCAGGGTCTACTGCCATTGGTAGAGTTACTCTCAACCAAATGATATGGTCATGTGGCTTATCAGACAGACTCTCCCCATGTACAGCAAATCTGTACTATTACTATGGCATTCTCTAATCTGGTAATTGTGAAATAAATATTATTTACCTTGACAAAACATTGATGATAGATCCCATTTGACCACTCAGGCCTGATATGGGCAAACTTCTAACCCATTCTGATCTATCACAGCAGTTTAACCATGTGAAGAACAATTAACTATACCAATAAGTACAGTAATTCCCCTAATAATTCAATCACAGGAAGTTCACTTTTCAACTCTTATTCAAACACAGAGAAAAAGTAACATTTCCATTCTTCATTCCAATTGAAGAAACGTCATATAATGACAAAATGTGACAATTTGTATAGCTGGTGCCATGAAGACTTTCCAGATATAAGCCATTTTTGCTGCACTTCCGGTGATCAAATTATTAGGGCAATTACCGTATTTGCTAAATCAAACAGCTACAGTACAGAGCAGAAAAGACTTGACACTAGTCGTGATGAAATAAAAACAAAATTACGTGTCAGGCGCACCTACTTATTCAGAGCTAAGATCACGAGAAAGAAAAAACTGCCTCGCGTCAAAAACGCACCCACCGAAAGTTCCAGTCGCGTTCTAAAGATCAAGCGCGAGTACCAGGTACGTCCTTTTGTTAGTTCTGACGCATTATTTTATAACTGGTGAAAACGCGACCATGTTTTATGCAAATCAGTTAAAAGCGCCATCGGTGTGACAGTGCTTGTATTGTTAAATAAATGATGATTCGCGGAGAACAGTAATTGTCGGTGAATGCTCGTTCGGACGCGTTCATAGCGCAATTGAATTTATTGTCATAGAAAGGACTTCAAATTCCATTGAGCAGTTTCATTAATATTACGCATTCTGGTCAAATTGATTACCGTATCTAGAATCTGGGGTCTATATAAATGTGTCTTGTACGATATTTATAAATTTTATCTGCCAGTCTGCATTTCATTTGCCTGCATAAATCACGCTATACTGTGGTATCACTTGTCATTACACGGAAGGATTTCCAACTTCAAGAAAATAACGAAGATCATCAATAATGGTCAATATCACAGAGATATATGTTTCTTCTTCCTACTACAATCAATTTTATATTAGATCTAAAAACATAATTTTGTATGCTCTGAATTGGAATGAAATCTTTCGCAACGTCTGCACGAAGAAGTGCTCTCACCGAGGTCCGCGTGCTGCCAAAGCAACAGTAACAGCAGGGAACTCTTCGGTCTTCAATTTCACATTCCGGTTTTCTCGTGCAAAAATAAAGGCTTTATGGAAGAATTTCTCTTTTTCACTCTAGATTCTATTTGCGTTCCACAATATAATCTGTTATGGAGGCGACTGTAAAACTGCTGATAAGTTTTGGCGGGATCTGTTGTTGTAATCCATTTCCATAAAGACATCGTTATACTCCATCTAGTGTTTCGTATTCAGAGGCGAATGATATCCCTTCTGATTGAAAATTCATATACGGATTTCGCGGCCCATCCCTTCCACTTAGATTTGCCTTTTCATTTTAGCAAAGTAAGTTGTGACACTTTATTTCATCCTGCCGCTAATATTATCATAATCCCAATGTGTGAAAGATTACCAGGTGAATCGCTAATCCCCTGAACTGTTTTTGACTTGCCTCCATCACTGAGTTGAAGGTGACAACCTCAGTATTATTACTTCACAGCAGGTAAGTAACAACGGTGTCGGTCACATCTCAGAAGTGTTCAACAGATTAAATTAATAAGAAGATTTAAGTATAATATATTTTATTTGAGCATAAAATCACTGAACTGTCGCTATCCACGCTATACATGTATATTTATTTATTTTAAAATACAGCGCTTGTAAACATCTTAAATGAACTAAGAAATGTAACGTGAAATTGAAATAAAACATTGAGTTGATGGGCCGCGAAATCCGTATGGGAAGCGGCTCTTAAACTACAATTTCAATCATGTCAATCAATATCCACAGGAGATTTCATTTTTACAAACAAATCCCGGTGATTGCCTCTCACGGTCAGTCGTAATTTGAATGTTCAGAAAGAAGAGAATTTGTGTGTGTTTGTCAGTGAAAATTTATTGAAACATTCAGAATAATATGGAACTTGATTCTCTTAATTTGTTTTTGCAGTCATACCATCGATGCTCGAAAATAAAAACCAGCGAAATTGCTTCTTATATAAAACCGAGAAAGTTTATGTCCGCGAATAAAAAGTCATTCACAGTATGAGGAAAGAAAAAGTTATTCAAACACAGTAAAAAATAATTTTCTTAGATTTTCTTGAATTTCTTAAATAGGAAAAATACATTATTTCCTCTGTGATACAATGTTTAGAAAGTTCCGAACAATAATAATTATGACGTTTTGGGGGATAGTTTCTGGCAGTTATTGAAAGGAAAGAAAACAAGAAATGAAAGTACTCAAGAGTACTATTGTCTGGAACAGTAATGGATGTGCAATATCGATTCGTTGCTTCAGAATAGTGTACATCTATTTCGATTTTCGGGAGTGTCCGAATTGTCACCGTAAGAGTTATTTGCCCCTGCCCGCTAGTGGGCACTCGAGTCAGGGAAGACAAAATATGTACTCAATAACATGAAAAGAGATAGGACCTTTTCGCGGTTACAAGAATCGGGAGTGATCTAGAGTTCGCTGTGTGAAATGACCTGTATCTCTTTATTCAGCATTACAAAGGCATGAAAACAAATACAGTTTACCTCTGGACATCGCAGAGATATTTGAGCTCCTTGATGAAAGCTACCATGAACAATCTTTGTGCTGCTAATTATATGGGCAGGAGGCCCAGGATTTGTTTCCACGTCATTTGCCATTGTTATGAGAGCCAGCAAATAATACCTACATAAAAACAATTGCATAATCCATAAACTGGCAAAATAAAAACAGTTAGACCTGGAAGCTTCATCCTCACTATAGAGCCTGTGGTTTACTGTGACCTTTGAAATCTTTCGAGCGTGTTTTCAACTCCAAATGTGCTCCACTCCAAAGTGTGCTTAACTTCAAGTGTGCTCAACTCCAAGTGTACGCTCAACTCGATCGTACAAACCAGACCTATTAAATTTGGGCCAAATTCACAATCACGATTTAGCGAATTGGCATGGACAATTGAAAAATAGGCCAAAATGCTTTGAATCTAAGTTGGCCAACTTCGTGCTATAAGAATTCAATTAATTGCCAAATTATGTGACAAATATTTTCTCATTACCAGTACTGAAATGTAAATGTTGTTGTTGCTGAGAAAGGAATTCTGACGAAACGTTTTCCTTCAGCTCAAATGTGAACTTGCAGATTTTCTTTCCTTTGACCGCATCACTCGTTGGCTGGCCTAATCACACTCATAAGATGGCCAGATGGCTCTGCGCAGTTATTGGGTCAGGGGTCAGCCGGATATAGTGCATGTACCAGTGTTGGCAAGCAGCCAAATTTGCTGTACGGCAACAGAATCTGGGAATAGGGCTTCGCCCTGTTCCAGACAAAAATAAGAAAAACCTTCCAATTTTCTCCAGAAATGATATTGATTGTCTATGCGTGAGGCGGCTCTTTCAGCGGGGCTTAGCTCTGCAGGGTCAAAGTTCGCAGAGTTGACGATGTCAATTCCATTTACAATGTACCTCCAATTCCTATTCCCAGGAACTGCGGGGGGACTCTTATTTCCTTGTTTATAATCCTCGTAATTAATGCAGAGATGGCAATTGAACGTGTTATAAGCCTCACTGATTCCAACCAGGGAAATAAGGACGTCTTTTGCTCTAGGCCAAGCATTCACAAGTACCGGTATACAAATTTCCAGAGGTCAAACATCCTTTCCCGCCTCGCACCACGTGGATCTATTGGCCGGGAGTTCACATTATGTATTTATAACAATTACAATCAGTACATTTTGTAAACATCATTTAACTACACGGGTTTCTAACCCATTCTGTCAGTCATTCAACTTTATCCACAGGCATAACTTTGCATTCATTCATTCATTATTTCTCATAAATTGAAAGCCTTCCCATTCTCGCTCCAGTCCATTCATTTCGTTCCGGTCAAACTCCGTTCATAACATGATAATCTGGTCATAAGTCGTTCAAACTTCGGTCGGATTAAAAATAATTGCGGTCATATTTTAATAACCGAATCGAACCGCGAAGGAAACGAGTGTAAACATTAATGCAATTGCCTCTGTACTGGTCCCCACCATCGGTTGTCGACTGAAGAACGCTTCACACAAAATTTACACCCGTTGAGAAATCTCGCGTATATTTCCCGCCTGTCTGGTCGACGCGCTGAAAACAACAGACTGCGTTCAGCCTGGCGTCGATGTCTTTCAGGACCGCGTCGGAGATGAACGCGGAAAATTTATAGTCGCTCCATACTCGCGATTTAGATGCACGCTTAACTTTTTTCAGTCGGGACAGTCTTCAATTGACACGGGCGAGTAGTCGCGTTAGACACACACTACAATCGCATAACACGTCAAGTCTTTAATGCACTGTACTGTAACTCACTATCACTCACAGTGTCAGTCACCATCCAGTAAATCTTCCAATCAACCACATACAATGTACATGTACATAGATAAGTGTTAAATGCTCAATAGTTTGATAAATCATTTAATAATTCAATCACCCTATTGAAATTAAATTAAAATTCAATCATCCCAAATTTTAAGAAAAAAATTTAATGAGGTATAATAGTAAATTGTACAGTAAATATAAAAGCAAGAACGGATATTGTCAATACAGATCAAACAACCAGCAGAGAACACAAGGACTTCCACCACTACATGTAAAACAAAGAAGAGAAGCAGTGAAGTATGAGTTTAACCTTAAAGAATTGAAGTTGAATAGGTGAACCATCTACATGTACATGTATCTTGATCAACAGGAGCTGTAAGTCAATATGTAAATGGTATAATCAGAGGGATCACTGATTGGACAGCTCATACAGCTACATGTGGCACTTTAATATGGACCAATATTACTGTACACAACACTGGTACGGTTTAATGCAAGGCCACATACAAAATATGCCTCGATCATTTCCCATCGATTACATTCCTTTTAAAGAGATCATCCAGGGCAGGGAGGTCATTTATTGTTTTATTCCCAGGGGAAGGTTACATGTACTTGAGAAGAGTAAAATTGATCAATTTTGGATCAAAGAGATGTGAACTGGGACAAACATCTAAGGATACTTTTTCATATCTGATGAGTGAGTGAGTGAATGAGTGGGTAGGATTTAACGTCTTTTCAACATTTTTTCAGTCATACATGTATCACGACGGTGCCTACATGTGCCAGAACACGGGAGTGTCCATAGTTCCTATTATTCCTATTATCCTGGACACTGATCAGCCCAGCCAGTACAGTACTCAGTCACCCATCCAAGTATTGAACGATCTCGACATTGCTTAACTGGATTTACACTTAACAAGCTACATGTACGTAGTCCTAAAAATGAGGCCCAATCTCTCGTGTTTGTAAGTCTGCGAGTGCTGTTTACCACTCCCCTGGATTTTGTTTCATGTGAGTAAATGCCAGTGATCACTCTCCTGGATTTTGTCTCGCGTGAGTAAATGCCAGTGATCACTCTCCTGGATATTGTCTCATTTGAATAAATGCCAGTGATCACTCTCCTGGATTTTGTCTCATGTGAGTAAATGCCAGTGATCATTCTCCTGGATTTTGTCTCACGTGAGTAAATGCCAGTGATCACTCTCCTGGATTGTCTCACGTGAGTAAATGCCAGTGAGGCCATTGTCACTTGAATGGTTGTTTAGCATGACCTTGATTTCTGAAATACACATGCTGTATGCTATAATTATTTATTATTAATTATTAAATTGCAAACAAATTGTATATGAAGAAAATGACTAAGTTTTACTCATGAATGTGTAAATCCCTCATGTATTTTAATTATTTGTCCTAAAAATATAGATGCAAGCTGATCATGCTAAACAACCAATTAAGTAATAATGGCCTGATCACTCTCCAGGATTTTGTCTAACGTGAGTAAATGCCAGTGATCACTCTCTACAATATCCCTCTTCATTGTAATTCCAGTTCCAGGGGAGTGATCAAAAGCTCTCCTGGAGAAAAAGTTGGGAGAATGATGGAGAGCGAACAGTGATGGGGATCAAACTAGGATATTTTGTATGGGGCCTAAATGAAACACTACATATAACTGAAGCTGGTTGGGAAGTATGGGATTATGGTTAGATAAACATATGTACAGGTAAACAGAGTGGATTACCTCAAGTTGGTGATGTTGTTGTGCTGAGAAATCCTGGTAACATAAATATTCATATCCAATAAAAATATACATATACCGTAAATAGATCTATACATTAACATTTACACTTCGGCGAAGTTGAAATCTGATCAATATCAATCAAGACAACCTAAGTTAAAGGATCAAAATATGGAAGTATAGTCCAAAGTTCATTCACTGAACATTTGGTTTTGCCAGCTTAGCCTGATAAAGAGTATGGCAAAACTCTTTTAATCAAGTGCTGTTCTAGAAAATTCAGTGAGGCCAGAAAAAATATATTTTGTACCTGGCCAGAGACGCACAAAATAAGGGGTGTGCTGATAAACAGTTCTCGTTTTCCCCCAGATACAATTTGAAGACCGTGTCACTTTGTTCATTAAGACCTAGAATGTCATACACAAAACACTAAATCTTGTTTAGCAAAAAAAAAAAATAAAAAAATCCCCCACTTTGAATACCATATGTCAAAGATATCAGCTATTGGGATACCTAATACCAAATATCATGTGAGGCACATGCATACAAATGACAACATCATGTGAGATGCCCCTATCCAAATGACACCATTATGTGAGGCACCTATATCGAAATGACACCATTATGTGAGGCGCAAGTATCCAAATGACACCATTATGTGAGGCACAAGTATCCAAATGACACCATTATGTGAGGCACAAGTATCCAAATGACACCATTATGTGAGGCACAAGTATCCCCTATGACACCATTATGTGAGGCGCAAGTATCCAAATGACACCATTATGTGAGGCACCTGTATCGAAATGACACCATTATATGAGGCGCAAGTATCCAAATGACACCATCATGTGATGTACCTGTATTCAAATGACACCATCATGAGGTGCCTGTATCCAAATAATACTATCAATGTGAGGTGTCTATATCCAAATGACACCATCATCTAAGGTGCCTGTATTCAAATGACACCATCATGTGAGGTACCAATATCCAACTGATACCATCAATGTGATGTGCCTGTATCCAAATGGTACCATCAATGTGATGTGCCTGTATCCAAATGGTACCATCAATGCGATGTGCCTGTATCCAAATGACACCATCATGTGAGGTACCAATATCCAAATGGTACCATCAATGTGATGTGCCTGTATCCAAATGACACCATCATGTGAGGTGCCTGTATCCAAATGGTACCATCAATGTGAAGTGCCTGTATCCAAATGGCACCATCTTGTGAGGGGCCTGTATCCAAATGGCACCATCTTGTGAGGGGCCTGTATCCAAATGGTACCACCATTTGAGGCACCTCTATTCAAATGGCACCAACTGACAGCTACAATTTATTATAAGATCTTCTTGGGACAGTAATTCAACGAAAATGTTTAGGTAATGCTTTTTTGCAGATTAGATCCAGTTTCAATCAATTATTTCAAAGGATATAATAGTGGGAAAGTTTAACTTCCAGTTTACACCCTTTAGCCCTATAACACGGTGTAATATATTGCAATATAGAAATCTGTTCAATCTAATTTTGTATGTGAATTATTGTACTATGTCGTGTAAAGGGGATATTATGTGATTACTTCAGCATAGTAACTAGCCAGGTCAGAGTGTTTAATCTCAGCCAGACTGATGGGCTCAAATTAAACCCATTTACATGTATCAGCCAATAATCTGAGAGGATAAGGGTATGACAGCTATAACATAAGGATTTGTAATCAACACACATTAAGTGTTAACCATTATTTATCCCTTGATCAGTAATTTCCTCCTATCTGTCAATGAGTCATTAGGCCAAGGCCTGCACGTGGGTACCACCAGGTTGGCACAGTTGGTACAACTGCACCTACCCTGTGTATCAAGATTCAGGTTAAAGCCAATGTGCTGACCCATTAGATAGTCCCTGCTTTAACCTCTCACCATCATGTATTATATCATCTGCATAAGTCCATGTAATCCTAAATCCTCGCAGAGGGTTTACCTGGACCTTTTTGTTGATTCGGATGACTTCTCAAGTCCATTTCACCCCCAGCGGATGTTTTGAATTAGCGCGTCGGTATCTGAAGCCTGCGGTTTTCGTTTTGACACCCGATGTTGATTTCAAAGGTAGTCTGGCCGGCGATTAAATTCAAACCAGTCAAAACTCAAACCTTGCTGCTTCAGTGCGTTCACTGATTGGTTCGGTTTAATGGAAACCCCTCAAGCTATTTATATCCAGAACTGCTATCGGCAACTAACCAAGCCAGTGTATCGATCGTAACCTATCGATTGATACACTGGCTCACGAGGATGGTATTGTATTGATTTGGATAAGATTTTGTGAAGCGTAACTGAAATGCAATGTATGAAAAACATTCAAGGTCCTCGCTTTTAGCTCAGTTTATACTTCCGTAATTCCATGAAACTTAGTTCAACTTTCTACTACCACTTTGATTTGAATACTGATCATGGTACTAGGTGCATTTGATCCAAATCTTGCTGTGTAAATAACATGATCGAACAACAGTGTTGTTCAGGGAAAGTGAGTGGTATTTTACGATAGTTTAAAGATGAAATTCAAAATGCTACTTTTTCTTTTCCTTTTAATATCTTCTATGGTGTGAAAAATGATAGAAGTTTGGGCATATGTATTGCATCTGGTTTTCTCATACCCAACAGAAGTCAGAAAACTGCATTGCTTATTTACCCTTGTTTGAAATTAGTTTATGACGTGTGGACTGACAGCACAAACAAGGACAGATAAGCAATGCAATATGCATGTAGAGATTTTTGTATTAAGCCCAAAACTGTGTTGTGTTTCTGGTCAAAGTTCCAACACTGCTAACAGCCTTCCCTAACACTTTACAACACATTACAGACATATACTGTTATCAACACTTGCCTTGGTCAAGGAAGATAACTTGGCTGAAAATTTAGCAAGCAAGTGTCGATAAGCACGTTTCTTACATGTCATATGAGAACAATCTGTGTGCCGATCTGAAATAAAATACCAAGGGTGTCGTTCTAAAGGGGGGACCTTCTCCCAGCGCGGAGCTGTACATTCTTTTCCTATATTGGACAACACACTACTGGGCTCTCTAACAATTAAGTAAGCATAGGAAATGAAACCCTCTCAAGAAATCCTAATGACACTCATATTTTATTCACTTTACTGAACCACTGACTCCATGGAGCCACCCTGACAAGATGTAAAGTGTGCAATGGCCTCTACACTCTCACAATGGAGCAAATAATATGAACAGCATTGCAAAAGTATAGGTAAGTGATTGGATAAGGGTTTTTGACAAATGGTTACATCATCCAATCAATACATGAATATTGAAGAGCAAAGATCGGAGGACCATTCTCAATTCCATAAAGTTTACTGTCAGCCATGCCTCTTCCTACAAACCACGTCCGAATGTACTTCCTTTTTGGCAGGATTGAAATTTGGTATGTCTGTCATTCAGTCAGGCCAGAAATCATGGCAATGCTGGGTCCAAATTCTTAAAGTACATGTAAACCTTTGAAAAAAGTATGCTGCATATGAAAGAGCAATGGATGTCTACATTAAATTGAAGAAGCATAACGAAAATGGTTTTCTGAGAAATCTGCAAAAATCGAAAGAATTGGTGAATGGAATGACCAAAACGGACCTACTTTAAATGTATTTTTGCACACTGATGGAACTGTTCTTCATACTTCAGTCCAAGATCACTTTTCTTTTAAGGAGTAAAGTTAGGAAGACTAATACTATATAACATGTACATGTACAATGATGTATAATGCAAACTTATCCAAGTACATTTGCTTTTTTAAATATTTCACATGAATATCTGGGGTTCTAAAGAGATGAACCGGTTAGCACTACAGGAACCTAGTACAATTGACTTACTCTAATCTGTACGTCAGTCTCCACTTGGTTGGCAAGTTCAACTGCTTCTGAGTCCTCCCTGGATCCCACGCACACGTCATGCTGGCAAAGTCTGGGGACACACACTTTATATTCTTAGGCTTGTCTGGTGGATCTGAATGTAAGATCATTGAGTGAGTTCAAATTCAAACTCGCATTCAGCAATATTTCAGCTGCTTAGCGACCATCATTTTACAGTGCATCTACCCTATTTCTTCTGATTTTTGTAACAGCATTTATAGACTTAGAATTAAAGTCGAAAAAAGCATCTTTATGTCAACTGGGGCTAAATACTGCAGCATGGATATGTTATTTGTCCCAAGAACTGAAGATGGCTAGTGAAATTTATAGAATGTTAGCAGAATTTCTCTTCGCCGATGCCTGAAGTTAAGTTTTTCCACCTGAATAATTAGAAGAAATACAGCAATAATAGTATTCATTCACCAGATATTAAACTGTTTTGCCAAGTAGTCGAGATGTTACAGTCTGGACAAGAATATAGCATTACATATACTACACTGTAAGACCATGTAGTATATCAATACTCTGCTTATTTGCCAAAAATGCTGCACTTAGTTAAGAAAATGTTCTCAAATTAACCCTTTTTCAAATTTGACCGAGAAAATCCAAGAAAAGTAGGACAAAAGTAGGGCAAATTTTGGAAAAGTGAGTGGGAGGTCTTGATAATATACAAGGGTTCATTAACCGCGCTGAGTCCGCCTTGGAGTGGCAACATTTTAGTCAGCATTGTCTGAAAGGTGGTTCCATGTAGATCTGGAGACGAGAGGACCCTAACCCTAGTATCAGTTATGTTAAAGATTCAGAGAATGAAGAAATAGCAAGCGCGAGGGATTTTTTATTTGCTTTTTCACTTGGCCATAGGCAACCTCATTTTCCTCCATATGACATTAAAACTTCTATGGAGCAACTTTTAACAAATCAAACGATATTTATTATTTTAACCCATGATCACTATCTTGCCCCCCCCTCACCAGGTTTTTGGATCCATTGTGCTGTTGCTATTTTCTCACTCCAAGCTTAACCCTAGCTCTCTGTACAGTATTTAGTTAAAAATTCAATGATTGCCTATCATTGGCATAAGAGAATGGGAATTTTCCAGGAAATAGATTCATCATTATAATAATACACATCATTCATGTTAAAGCTCAGAGTATCGCCTTTGAGACTGCATAGATAATTACAGTAGATTAGAGTAGATTACAGTAGATGTTCATTAGAGTATTGATACCAACATAGAACTCTCAAATCTACCCGTACAGTGGGAGTTTAATATAAAAGTATGATAATACAGCACGTAGGTTTACCACATATATAAATCTAACATTTAATTATTTGACAATTCCTAATACAATAATGGCCAATTATAACCAGTTGCTATGGTAACTGTTTCCATGTGTGGTCACCAGAAGCTATATATATGGAAGTTGATGATAAACAACTTGGTCGTAAGGCCACACCAATTCTATTTGTTGTTTCATGGGCAGAGTTTCTTTTTTTCCAAGATTGGAGAATATTTTCAATATTTTGACATTATGGACAGGGCCAGATAAACTGAAACTCAACTACCCGCAGATAGAAAGGGGCAAACTTCAAATGTCCAGTTTTAGTTTTAATATCGACTTCCATCTTGAAAAAAAATAATAATAAAATCCACCCGTGAAACAAAAAATGAAATTGGTGTGACCTATTTATACTCACATCCCACAGTAACTGAATGAAAGGCCAGGATTGCTCCATCCACTTTATTTTTACACTTGTAGTTACCAGAGTGCTCAAGACCAGGATTGGTAATAATTGACTGCACTACCGCGGGGTCAACTCTATGGGCTGGCAGTTCATTCCGATTGAAAACTATCGCCAGCTCTGAGAAATTCCCCTTCAACACAGTGCAGTTCAACACCAATGATGTGGCACCAACAGCAATGATGTCTTTGTTTGAAGTTAGTTTCACAGACGGTTCATGCGAAACTGAAGGCAAAAGACAAATGATGAATTGACAGATGTCTGATCTTTGTCACAAGACATGCTAAAAGGCCTGTTCTCACAATACAATTTGTGTTCCTGACTTATTGCGTGCAACTAATGTCATGAAATACATGTTTTATATTATTCGGCTGAGACATCTATTGAGGCAGCTACTGTGATGAAAGTATAGTCTGACATGGCTGAGACATCTATTGAGGCAGCTACTGTGATGAAAGCATAGTCTGACATGGCTGAGACATCTATTGAGGCAGCTACTGTGATGAAAGCATAGTCTGACATGGCTGAGACATCTATTGAGGCAGCTACTGTGATGAAAGTATAGTCTGACATGGCTGAGACATCTATTGAGGCAACTACTGTGATGAAAGTTAGTCTGACATGGTTGAGACATCTACTGAGGCAGCTATTGTGATGAAAGCATGGTCTGACATGGCTGAGACACCTACATCTATTGAGGCAGCTATTGTGATGAAAGTATAGTCTGACATGGCTGAGACATCTATTGAGGCAGCTATTGTGATGAAAGTGTAATCTGACATGGCTGAGACATCTATTGAGGCAGCTATTGTGATGAAAGTATAGTCTGACATGATTGAGACATCTATTGATGCAGCTATTGTGATGAAAGTATAGTCTGACAGGTTTGAAACATCTATAGAGGCAGCTATTGTGATGAAAGTATAGTCTGACATGGTTGAGACATCTATTGGGGCAACTATTGTGATGAAAGTTAGTCTGACATGGTTGAGACATCTATTGAGGCAGCTATTGTGATGAAAGCATGGTCTTATATGGCTGAGACATCTATTGAGGCAGCTATTGTGATGAAAGTATAGTCTGACATGGCTGAGACACCTACATTTATTGAGGCAGCTATTGTGATGAAAGTATAGTCTGACTTGGCTGAGACATCTATTGAGGCAGCTATTGTGATGAAAGTATAGTCTGACATGGTTGAGACATCTATTGAGGCAGCTATTGTGATGAAAGCATAGTCTGACATGGCTGAGACATCTATTGAGGCAACTATTATGATGAAAGTATAGTCTGACAGGGTTGAGACATCTATTGAGGCAGCTATTGTGGTGAAAGCATGGTCTGACATGGTTGAGACATCTATTGAGACCGCTATTGTGATGAAAGCATGGTCTGACAGGATCTATCTACAAGTAGGCAGCTACATGTATTCTGATGAACGTATAGTTTGAGATGGTTGAGACATTCGAAGCAGCTAGTGTGATGAAGTATAGTCTGACATACTAGACACATTTATTGAGGCAGCTATTGTGATAAAGAACTACAGTTTGACAGGGTTGAAACATTTATTAAGTAAGCTATTGGGATGAAAGCATAGTCTGACATGGCTGAGACATCTATTGAGGCAACTATTATGATGAAAGTATAGTCTGACAGGGTTGAGACATCTATTGAGGCAGCTATTGTGATGAAAGCATGGCCTGATATGGCTGAGACATCTATTGAGGCAGATATTGTGATGAAAGCATAGTCTGACATGGCTTAAACACCTACATTTATTGAGGCAGCTATTGTGATGAAAGTATAGTCTGACTTGGCTGAGGCATCTATTGAGGCAGCTATTGTGATGAAAGTATAGTCTGACTTGGCTGAGGCATCTATTGAGGCAGCTATTGTGATGAAAGTATAGTCTGACATGGCTGAGACATCTATTGAGGCAGATATTATGATGAAAGCATAGTCTGACATGGCTGAGACATCTATTGAGGCAACTATTGTGATGAAAGTATAGTCTGACAGGGTTGAGTGAGCGAGTAGGATTTAACGTCGTTTTCAACATTGTTTCAGTCATATCACGACGGTGCCTACATGTGCCAGAACACGAGAGTGTCCACAGTTCCTATTATTCTGGACACTGATCAGCTCAGTCAGTACAGCACCCGGTCACCCATCCAAGTATTGACCGAGCTCAACGCTGCTTAACTTCGGTGATCTGACGACAACCGGTGTGCCCAACGTGATGCGCCGTACCTGACAGGGTTGAGATATCTATTGAGGCAGTTATTGTGGTGAAAGCATGGTCTGACATGGTTGAGACATCTATTGAGACAGCTATTGTGATGAAAGCATGGTCTGACAGGATTTATCTACAAGTAGGCAGCTACATGTATTCTGATGAATTGAGACATTCGAGGCAGCTAGTGTGATGAAGTATAGTCTGACATACTAGACACATTTATTGAGGCAGCTATTGTGATAAAAGAACTACAGTTTGACAGGGTTGAAACATTTATTAAGGAAGCTATTGGGATGAAAGCATAGTCTGACATGGCTTAGACATCTATTGAGGCAACTTTGTGATGAAAGTATAGTCTGACATGGTTGAGACATCTATTGAAGCAGCTATTGTGGTGAAAGCATGGCCTGACATGGTTGAGACATCTATTGAGACAGCTATTGTGATGAAAGCATGGTCTGACAGGATCTATCTACAAGTAGGCAGCTACATGTATTCTGATGAATGCATAGTTTGACATGGTTGAGACATTCGAGGCAGCTAGTGTGATGAAGTATAGTCTGACATACTTGACACATTTATTGAGGCAGCTATTGTGATAAAAGAACTACAGTCTGACAAGAGTTGAGACATTTATTAAGGAAGCTATTGGGATGAAAGTATAGTCTGACATGGTTGAAATATTTATTGAGGCAGCTATTGTGATGAAAGTATATCCTGATAGAGTTGAGACATTTATTGAGGCAGCTATTGGGATGAAAGAACTATAGTTTGACATGGTCGAGACAATTATTGAGGCAACCATTGGGATGAAAGTAGTCTTACATGGTTGACACACTTATTGGGGCAGCTATTGTGATGAAAGACATATAGTTTGACATGGTCGAGACAATTATTGAAGCAGCTATTGGGATGAAAGTATAGTCTTACAGGGTGGAGACATTTATTGAGGCAGCTATTGTGATGAAAAGAGTATAGTTTGACATGGTCAAGACAATGATTGATGCAGCTATTGAGATGAAAGTATAGTCTGACATGATTGACATTTATTGCAGCAGCTATTTTAATGAAAGAAGTATAGTTTGACATGGTCGAGACAATTATTGAGACAGCTATTGTGATGAAAGTATAGCCTGACATGGTTGAAACATATATAGGCAGCTATAGTGATGAGTGAGTGAGTGAATAGAATTTAACGTCGCTTTCAACAATATTTCAGCTATATCATGACGAACCAACTAAGCACCACCCAGCCCAGTTGTGTTCCTGCTACTTCAGAGACGAAATCTTTGAAGCAGCATGGAACCAGACACCCTCCATCCACCCTATAAAACACTGAGGACAGCACACAAGACACAGACAGGATGCTTACATGGTGCAATAAAGACAAGTGATATTACAGTGCTAGACATCACATTATCAAGTTCCTGTTGCTTCTCAGCAAAATGCATTGAAGGAACAGGAACCTGAACTCACCCAACCCCCCACGCTATTATGATGAAAGAACTATAGTTTGACATGGTTGAGACATTTATTAAGGAAGCTATTGTGATAAAAGTATAGTCTGACAGGGTTGAGACATTTATTGAGGCAGCTATTGAGATTGAAGAATTATAGTTTGACATGGTCGAGACAATTATTGAGGCAGCTATTTTGGTGAAAGAAGTATAGTTTGACGTGAGACATTTCTTGAGGCAGCTATTGTAATGAAAGAAGTAGAGCTTGACATGGTTGAGACAATTATTGAGGCAGTTTTTGTGATGAAAGTATAGTCTTACAGGGTGGAGACATCTATTGAGGCAGCTATTGTGATGAAAAAAGTATAGTTTGACATGGTCAAGACAATGATTGATGCAGCTATTGAGATGAAAGTATAGTCTGACAGGGTTGAGACATTTATTGAGGCAGCTATTGTGATTAAATTCTTGTTTAATATGGTTGAGACATCTATCAAGGTAGCTGTTCATGACAATAACTTTCAATATCTGCCTCAGCAGATGTCTCAACCTGTTAAAGAATTGTGATAAGAGAACATCCAGTTTGATATGTTTGGGATTCTAAATGTATTAAGGCTATTTTCACTGATTGTGTCAGCCTAAACAAATGATGAATTTATTATTAACATAAAACAAATGAAGAATTTATTATTATTATTATTATTTATTAATAACTCACAAGTATTTGCATGAGCACACGTTGCCAGCAGGATGAGGAGGAGATAGACAGGTATGATGGTAAGAGGTAGAGTAGCCATCTTATCCAGCCAGGCCAGCACAGCTACATGTACATGATCCTCTCATCTCTCCATTCACCAGATACATGTACATGTATATCCACCTCACCCTTGGTCACTGCAAACAACAATGATGAGGAGTCATTTGGTGTAAGGTTTCTAAAAAACTAGAACTCATAGACCTCGACAGATCATCGTAATTGGGGATATGCATTTTCATTATCACAACCTGCTGGGAACACGGTCAATGAATATTAACAGGTTTGTGCACTATTGAAGGGTATCGGTTTACAAAGACAAGGGTTCAGAAGGTTGACAAAAAAAACTCTCCTGGTTCCAGGAATGTCACTATAAGTTTTGAAGTACCAGGTGGAAGGCATGCAATTAGGCGACCACTAACATGTATAGAGATTACATGGGATGTAGGCGGCTGTTTGGAACCATTTCTGTCCTACCGCCTTCTAATGACATCCCCCGGTTCAATGCATTGTCTCAAGTTGAACAGAAAATTCCATACCTCCAAACGCTAGCTGTCTTCTATACTACATCTTCTCTACATCATATCTGCCTTAGTTTCATTCTTTATTAAACAAATGGCACATTTCGAAAATAGGGGCAAACAGAGTACAGTATTTCATAAACAATACTAACTTGAAATTTTGAAGTACATTTAGAGAAAATTTACGAAGATGAAAAATGTTCGAATACATATTCTTTTGGTCAATATTGCATCAAAACAACCTATAAATGTTCACCAACTTGTCCAACATTGCAGCCAGTTCTACACGTATCACATCGAGCTCATCTCTACCCTATTTCTTCTAATTATTCAGACGGCAAAACTTAACTTCAGGCATCTGTGAAGAGAAATTCTGGTGACTTTCTACAAATGTTACTAGCTATCTTTTCAGTTCTTGGGATAAATAACATATCAATGTCACAATATTTAGCCTCAGCTGATATAAAGACAGTTTTTTTTTTGGTACTTCTAAGTCTAAAAAAACACAGAAGAAATAGGGTAACACTTCTGTGAAACAACTGGCTAATACTTTGAACAGTTAATTATACTTCAGTTTCTTTTATTATAACAATGCGAGTTAATCAGAATGTAAAATCCTGACCATCTTCATATTTTTAATGAATTTTGCTTAAAACCAATTGTTACTCAGCTTTGTATTATCTCACTGATCGGAAATATGAATTACCAATAAAGAATTTGTTTGACTGCTGTTTGTTTTCTTTCATCGCCGAAACGCATGCAATTTAATTTAAGTAACATTAAAAAATAAATATGAAAAAAAATTACATTCACGTCATATGCAGCGGAAAATGATGCTGTTTTACATCACTTTCAACTCTGAGCATCAACAATATAAACTTGGGTATTTTGTCTGTACAAAACACAGCTTTTTGAACAGAATTAGGGAAATTAATTTTTGGATTTACTAACATAACACCTGAGGGAGTTGTTCATATTTAATCCTTGCTAAGTACTCTTTTACACCCCCAGTGGAGTTATGTAGTTCATACATGTAGTGGTTCTCGTTTCCGGTCAAATTAGTCAAGTGTGAATAAAGTAAAAATTAAAATAGCTTCCAGTAGTCAAGGGATACACTTGTGCAAGTGATCAAGGAAAATCACTTAGCAGAGTGAATGCTGATTATTAAAGGAGTACTTACCTTATTTTTGTGTGTGACTATATTTATCAGCAATCGTATTCCAAACATTATTATATAAAACATATGTTGATAGAATGCAAAATAAAATAAATACTGACTATTTTGTTGATGGCCACGGCGTGCACTGGGCACCACCATTGCACCACTGCGTGACGGTTTTAGATGATCGGAAGTGACTATATACTTGCATTTATTATAACATGACTTGAAGGGAGATAGAATGATTTTTGAAAAAATAACTTCGAGAAGTGATTTCACTTAGAGAAGTGATTTCATCCAATCTTTGGCTTCCTGCATTGGAGCACAAATGTGCTTTACAAATGAATATATCCATGTCATTATCTAAAGAGTGAGCGAGTAAGCAGGATTTAATGTCATTTTTAACTATGTTTCATTCATATCACAATGGTGCCTACATATGTCAATGTGCCCACAGTTCCTATCACCCGGTCACCAATCCAAGTTTTAAACCAGACTCAACGTTGCTTAACTTCGGTGATCTGACAAAAACGGGTCATTATCTAGAGTATACGGACTAGTGCATGCTTTGATTGTTACTGTTCATACAGTATGAATACTATATTACAGTATATTACACAATATTCAATTCATACACTATCATGCCTAGCTCCAGATTAAATTAAATTAGATAACTTACGAAGTGTTACAGCGCCAGGTACCACCAGGTATGTAGGTAAAGGACACCTCTGACACTAATATACTCACCAGCCATATCTGTGATATCAGCCAGCAATGTGACTGGCTTATTTGTCAATGGGTGGTATTAGCATGGTCTGCTGGCATGGCTGGAGTCTGCATCGTATCCCTACCACAGTAACCTTCTTTGTAAAAGTTCAGCAAAATTCAAACTTTCCCTGGGTCATCAAGGGGATACTGAAAGAAAATACAGACAATCATTGAGTTGATTAGATATTACATTGTTGTACATGTAGGCATGGCACAAGAAAGATGGGTACCAATATATGTAAATCAAGTTGGTCAAATTTTAAGCACAATATTACTACCATTACTGATCCAAAAATTAAGCAAACCCAGTGCCAAAACAGCATAAACCACAGCCCCCCCCCCCCCCCCAACAAAACCTACCTACATGTATTCATCTCCCAAAAACATTACTCTCCTGGAGCTGATATGGGCACATAGAAAGCCCCATTGCTCTCCTGGAGCTGATATGGGCACATAGAAAGCCCAATTCAACTTCAAGGAAAGTTGCAGGTTACACTATGCAAACATTGTAGCTTGTGAACTGTACCTGATATTAACTTGGGATATAAAAGTCAACCGACATAGGGTGAATTTAATATACAGTTGTCTAACAATTGATCAATTTGTGCCTGCATGTCCAAGTTTCTAGTCAACCAAGCATCCATTACAGTTCATGAGTTATCCTGAGTAATTCAGTTCAACAGAAGATAATAATGAAATATGGTTGAATATACATGTACAGGTATAATGGAACGCTTATCCTGGCTCTCAGCCGCATTCATTTGTGCTAGCTGTATGTAAGTGTACATGCAAGCTCACTGGGAGTCTGAGCGCCTATAGCGGACAATGAACCTGAACAAAACCTAGAAATACAATGAAAAAAATATAGATCATGTGTTGAAAGTGACAAGTGAGCTACCTGATCACCCTTGATGAACCCAAACCCATAAATAATTTGTCCACTGAAGACAAACACTACAGGGTATCTAGAATA
Organism: Hanleya hanleyi; assembly: GCA_036873755.1. Classification (NCBI taxonomy): domain Eukaryota; kingdom Metazoa; phylum Mollusca; class Polyplacophora; order Lepidopleurida; family Hanleyidae; genus Hanleya; species Hanleya hanleyi. The sequence goes on along the minus strand of JAVTVY010023784.1, from coordinate 22,726 downwards.
AAATACAAATACATTCTGTCCAATGGAAAGTAACAATACGAGCTACATGTAGCTGATATCACTAACACGCACATAAATTTTGTATGCATTTCTCTAAAACACCATTCATCATAAACTAATATGATGGAGCACCTCCTAAAGATTATAGAATTGAGAAAGTGAGATTTTGCTGGCAGGAATTGGAACTCGCCTGTCAAAAGTCTCCATGTGATCAAGCTCCATTTCCAGCTGCGCCTAATTTAAAGCATAGATGCGATAGAAAAACTGTGGAGTGGAGCTGAGAAGACCTAGGTGTGCAGAAGAACTGTAGATTAACAAACGTCATATGGAAACCTGTCAAAACAGTCAGCCAACTCACAACAATCTCCTCGACCACAAACCGCGATGACCAAAGTCAGGCAGAGGATGCATATTGATCAGTTGTCAAGACAACACAGTGAAGAGCTCTGCGACGATCAAAGAAACAAAGAAATCAGATGTCGAGTTTATGAGAAAGTCCACAAAAAAATGTATATTTTTATCCATGATTGGCAGTGTCGCATGGTGTATTCATTAGTCTGATGTGGCCATAACACAAGAACTATGTCCAGAAAGCATTGCAAACAAAAGAAGTTTTCTCTGACACCGGAAACTATAATGAAAGCTCTGAAGTTATTACACGACAAAGGTCACAATACAAGATGATAAATTCATATGATAGCACTAATTGGCATATACTCATACATAGCACATGATGTATAATGAGTAGCATGTGAAAGATTGTCCAGAGAGCATCATTAAACAGCATAATCACCATCATACATTCATGTCAACTCCTACTTGTGGAATTTCACAGAACTTATGGATCAGACATTAATAGTTTCATTTACCAATTTCATGTTAGGACTCATAATGAGGCTCAATGATCTTCACTTCTTGACCTAAAAAACATCGAGATTTTTCTTGGCATACAATTAAGGTACATGTATGTCTCCCAGTTGTATCGATCTACCACCCAAACCTAATAAGTGTTAGATTTATAGCACAGGCACAAAGTTCACCATGCTGACCTTGACCGTTTGATTTTCAAAACAATAGGACTATTTGTTATAACAATGGGACTATTTGTTATAACAATGGGACTATGTTATAACAATGGGACTATTTGTTGAATAACAATGGGACTATTTGTTATAACAATGGGACTACAAATGTATTTGTTATAACAATGGGACTATTTGTTATAACAATAGGACTATTTGTTATAACAATAGGACTATTTGTTATAACAATAGGACTATTTGTTTTCCTAGTCTCACTCCAAGGTCTCAATGGTTAGAGATTTTGCAAGAAGAACGAAAGTTAATAGACAGATTAGATGAGAACTCACATGGTCAAACATGTACAAATGTAGCCTTTCAAAACCTGGACATATAAAACTTGCACATGTACATGTACTTTCATAAAATCTTCTGCTTAAATACAGACAGAAAAGACACATTGTAGACCACCTATTGTCTATAATGCTGCATCATTTTTTTTCCAAAATTACACACCAATTAAAAACATTTTGCTGGAAGAAAACAAAATATAAAGTTCACATTTTTAAATTAAAATTTTCAATCTGAGTTCAAATATAAATTTAAAATTAGGAATTTGAAATATGTTTCTAAATTTAAATCTAAACTTCAGTTAATGACTTTCCAATACTAAATATTATTTTAAATTTAGCAATCATATTTAAGACAGCAAAGCAATGTGGTTGGGGGAGGAGCAATGTGGTTGTGGGAGGAAACAATGTGGTTGTGGGAGGGTGTGATGTGGTTGGGGGAGGGAGCAATGTGGTTGTGGGAGGAAGCGATGTGGTTGGGGGAGGAAACAATGTGGTTGGGGAAGGAAGCGATGTGGTTGTGGGTGAAGGAAGTGATGTGGTTGTGGGAGGAAACAATGTGGTTGTGGGAGGGTGTGATGTGGTTGTGGGAGGGAGTGAGGTGCTTGTGGGAGAAAGCAATATGGTTGGGAAGGAGCAATGTGGTTTGGCAAGGAAGCGATGTGGTTGTGGGAGGAAACAATGTGGTTGTGGGAGGGTGTGATGTGGTTGTGGGAGGGAGCAATGTGGTTGGGGGAGGAAGCGATGTGGTTGTGGGAGGGAGCAATGTGGCTGGGGAAGGGAGCAATGTGGTTGGGGGAGGAAGCGATGTGGTTGTGGGAGGGAGCAATGTGGTTGGGGAAGGGAGCAATGTGGTTGGGGGAGGAAGCGATGTGGTTGGGGGAGGGAGCAATGTGGTTGGGCAAGGGAGCAATGTGGCTGGGGAAGGGAGCACTGTGGTTGGGGGAAGAAGTGATGTGGTTGTGGGAAGGAGCATTGTGGTTGGGGAAGGGACCAATGTGGCTGGGGAAGGGAGCAATGTGGTTGAGGGAGGAAGCGATGTGGTCGGGGGAGGAAACAATGTGGTTGGGGAAGGAAGTGATGTGGTTGTGGGAGGGAGCACTGTGGCTGAGGAGGGAGCAATGTGGTTGTGGGAGGAATCGATGTGGCTGGGGGAGGGAGCAATGTGGTTGTGGGAGGAAGCGATGTGGTTGGGGGAGGAAACAATGTGGTTGGGGAAGGAAGCGATGTGGTTGTGGGTGAAGGAAGTGATGTGGTTGTGGGAGGGAGCAATGTGGTTGGGGGAGGGAACAATGTGACTGGGGGAGGGAGCAATGTGGTTGTGGAAGGAAGCGATGTGGTTGGGGGATGCCACATCTCAGCTTATTGCTCTCGATGCATCTGCTGCATGGGCATCTGACTACCACATTTAGTATCTACCAATCAGCGGGGATGCACACTTTTTAGGCGGCCAATTAAAATCCAGCTTAAACTCGAATATGAGATAGAACAGGGTCATGTTGTACTTGTGACGGTTCCTCTTTTATCGATTATAAAAGAAAGGAGTTTCTAACAGCCAATGCTTTTATCCATGCATACTAACTATATCATACCATAAACCTACTCAATTATTTTTTAACAATGAACACACATGCTTAATTATTTATCCAGCATTCTGAACTTTTACATATATGGGTGGCAGTGCAAACAAGTAACCCACTCGATGTGTGGCATTTTGTTGTGATAACAGAACTTTAGCTTTCACAATAACGCCCTCTCAGACTGATGATCAGGTTCATACTTTATGTAAGAATCACAAGACAATGCATACAATAGCCAAGTCTGGGGACAACAATGTGTCTAGACCGGTGCCTTTTCAGCGACACAAAGACAAAGGACAATAGTTCCTACATGAAGTATCGACCTATGATCACTACTGGTTCTAATTTCATTGTAACGTCCTTGCAACTGAATTCGCTAGTTGGTGAAAATCTATCTACAGTAACCTTCTTGTTGTCAATATTTCTTCAGCTTTCAGGATCAGATTCAGGTCTTCTTTTTTTTGCAAAGAGAAAACAACAACATTTTCAACACATTTCTACATCTACTCCTGCCATCTTTCAATTTGTCAAATCATAAGTTAGGTGCCATATTATATAAAGTAACACACATGTATGGGTAGTCAACTTCCTTTCTCCACAACCAGTGAACTGATTGAATGAGAGCGGACTGAGTGGCATGAGAAGACAGTAAGACAATCTTTATTTAACGTGGGTTAAAATTACAGGAAACATTAGCCTTTGGCTATTTACCGACAGACCTGCATGTCAACCCTCACGCATTCGGCACAAGACTCACGGCTTTGGCATCAGTCTCATGCTCTCACAGAGCTATATCAAGATCTCATGCATCTGGGCATTTTCATGAAATTATTTCTAAAATAACCAAGGATCCTTTAAAATTGCTCCAGTTTGCAGAAAAAGGAGTCTGTTAAATGAAACAAAAATGCGAAAAATTGTATGAAATGATGCCTAGAAAAATTGGCGGACTCGTATCTCACGCTTTGGCAAAATTATAACTTGAGAGGTCTGTACATCTCTTTCTTTCAGATTCATTGAATATTATACCTGGACATTTGGCTGAGAGATCAGGTTTACGGTAATTCCCCTAATAATTCAATCACAGAAGTTCACTTTTCAACTCTGTTATTCAAACAGAGAGAAAATGTAACATTCCCATTCTTCATTCAAATTGAAGAAAAGTCAAATAACGACAAAAGGTGACACTTTGTAGCTGGTGCCATGGAGAATATTGCCAGATTTATGCCATTTTTGCTGCACTTCCTGTGATCGAATTATTAGGGGAATTACCGTATATAGCTAAGTGAAGATTATACACAGGCCTTGAAATTTGGCGCGAACGAAACGATCATTCGCGTGTCGGTTACGCAAATCCGAAATGGCCAGAACGAAAAATCGGTTACGTAAATGCGCTTCTTGAACATATGTTCTGGTAACAAAAGTCCCAACCTCTTCTCTGTCTGTCCACTGTGTAAACTTTAACCACATGACGTGTGTCTTTCAGCACGTTTTAAAAGCAAAACCAAGTCGCAAACTCGATCCTGTCTGTATCGAATTTGTACCACGTGGCAGGCGTGTGTCTGTCAGCTTGCACAGACTGTTTTGTCTATCCTCGGTTCAGGGCAGGCGTAATAAACCAATAGCGGCCAGGAAACAGCATTATCAAACTTGAACGAGTTGGAATGTAAGGGTTACCGGTACCCGCAAGCCTCCTCGCTCCGAGGTTGTTGCTCCGTGGGAAGCTCTGCACAGAGCTAGCCACGGAGCTAGCAGCAGAGGTGGCATGCGGAGCTCCTCGTGGAGGAATTATCTCGGAGCACGGTTAACACTCGTTGTCACTTCCGCCATCTCTAAATTTGCAGGTGGCGTGTTCAACTTCTCAGACTTTTCGATCGGGATTTTAATGGAATCAGAAGGAAATGGTGAATGAATTATACAACCAGAGTCACAATAGCCAATCATGAATGGTGGAAGCGATTTACGTGTGCAATCCCATTCCCATATGTTAACTCATTTGTCTGCTCAGTCGCTGACCACGTGCTGTGCACAGTCTTATATCACTCCCGAGTTGAGTTGTACGGTACTGGTTGTCGCACTGTTATAATAACATAACCATTTTGCGAAACCAATTGGTTACGTAAAAATTAACATCGTAACCGAACAATAGGTTACGTAAGACAATATTACCGTAACCGATTTTTCGGTTACGTCAATGAACCAATTTTCAAGGCCTGATAACATGTGTCATATGTGTAGGGATGATGATGAACAGAGCTCTGTGTTGAATTATCCCATAAAGGTGATACATGTAGTTTGGTCATGGGAGATTGGTGCCTCATTTTTACTGGTTTGAATTCTACATTAGGAGAACTCCTAACACTAATATTACAGGGTCCACACATACATGTACATGTATGGCATGTCATGCGGGAGAGAGATTTAACCAATATCAATTTAGGAGTATTTAGCATGTGTCTTATTATTAAAGTGAGTGTCATTCAGTTTCTTAACCCGAGCATTTTCAATCCTCGATTCCGATGTGCACACCCTTGATCTTTCAATTTAATATGGCAAAGCAGGAAATGCACTCTCTCTTTTATTTAAAGTAGAAATTTACAAACCCAGCCCTCCCCACTCCACAATTTCTGGATATTAAATTGGTGCCAAAATATCTACGCCTCTCCGCAAGCCACATGTAACTCACAGATATTTCACAACAAATAGCTAGGTTATCAGGGAATCTTTTCGAGCTCCTTTGATGTAAAATGTTATGGTTGCTGTGTCAAAGACTTGTTAGCATGCAAACACAACAGCTGCTCTCAGTTTGCCAGGATAAAATCTTTTCACAAAACCATGATATTGATCATCTGCATATTAAGTTTTAAACCCTTTGTGTACTGATTCTGCTAAAGATCAAAGGATCTGATAATAAATGTGAGTTAAAATTGATTCATGCAACACTTAAACCTAAAGTGACAGATACATGTAAGTGTTAACCTTACAATAATGCCGCTAATTACGCTAATACATATTGGGTAACAGAGGTGAGTACTGTTCTTTGGAACATGTACATCACCGTGCATGTAAAGTTTTTCATTTACAGGTGTCATGTAACCACATTTCAGTTTTTATTAGATTAAAGTGGAATGTACACATATTAGAGAAAGTATATGCCACCAATAAGATTGTACAGCTGTATTCAATGATATTTACTTATATGTGAAGTGCCGCACACGATTTTGTAGTCATGAAGTACATTCATGATAAAATTAAGCTAGAGTTCAATCAAACGAAGTGAAATCTCGCAATATGAAATCAGGGGATGATCAAATTGATTAACACAGGGAGTTGACAATGATGTAGTCAAAAAATCTTGCAGTCGTTCATTATTTCAGCATTATTTTGATGATTTCAGAGGGTGATCAATGATTGAATTTTATCCACAAAATTGGGGGATTCATTTTTAATAGGGTGGATGAATTATAAGAGTATTTGCTGTACTGACATGGCAGTGTGACTAATGTCACAAGATCTACAAAGTAGGGTTTGATATATAACTTTAGTGTGTACTTGAGAGATGACTTGGGGGCCCTCTATGGGAGACAACCGAGAGATGACTTGGGGGCCCTCTATCTAGAAATAACTTGAAATCCTCTCAAAATTTTGAGGTTTGTAGGTCGCCTAAGTAGGTCATCTCAGAAGCTGCTGGTAACGGTTCCCCAACGCACATTCATGCCAAAAATCAAGGTTCTAATGTCAACGGTTCTCCTTATTTTGCAGACGAAAGGATTCGGATGGACTCACTGACTACCGGACAATCTGCAAATGAGAGCCTACTTCGTAGGAATATAAACAGGATGAGTGGGGTGAAGACACAAAATACATCCACTGGCTAATGGGTTTGCAGTTTGATGGGTAAGAAGGGTGTGGGTTAGTGAGTACAACCATTATCACACCCTTGTCTGATCTCCACAATCAGGGTCCATTATGTTCAATAAATTAATGGATCATGAATGACCGGTAATAGTCTACCAACATTTCACCATTAGTAACAATAAGCCTTGAACCTGGTGACATCATTGCACCAGGGCTCAAGTTAAACATGTTGACTGCCGACCACAGAGTATTCTCATAGTAAATCATTTTCTACCATACTTTTTTTTCTGTATATGCTGGTGTGTTTGCATGATGTACCAAACACACTGCTGGAAGTGCTGTGTACATGTACTCCGAGTTACCTCGTTATATGGGTCTTCCTCAAAAGCATGATGGGAAAATTGAATTGGCCAATGGAAACTGGTACTACCGTTACGAGTATACTCATATGTGATTGGCAAATGGGAGGAAGCGATACAGCCGCTATGAGTACCGTAAATAGTCAGCTCTCAAACTAGAGTAAAACTTGGCTATCAGGTGAAAACTAAAATAAAAAGTCACAAATCAGGTGAAGACTGAAGTCAGAAGTCAAAAATATTAGTGAGAAGAATTTTGTAGATCAATATTTTGACATATATCATGTCATCGTCAGGACTGCTAATTTCAAAGTCACCCTCCTCCCGTACTTGGCCATCCAAAATGTGTGTATTTCAGGTAACGAGTTCTGTCAAAAAGTGGGTAGGTACATGCAGGTTTTTAAGGATTTTTTTTTTTTTTTTTGCTTTTTCAACAAGCTTTCAATTGGAAGATTTGAACTGTTTTGAGTGAGTGAGTGAGTGAGTGAGTGAATAGAATTTAACGTCGCTTTCAACAATATTTCAGCTATATCACGACGAACCAACTAAGCACCACCCAGCCCAGTTATGTTACTTCAAAGCAAAAATCTTTGAAGCAGCATGGAACCAGACATCCTCCATCCACCCTATAAAACACTGAGGACAGGACACAAGACACAGACAGGACGCTTACATGTACATGTACATGGTGCAATAAAGACAAGTGATATTACAGTGCCAGACATCACATTATCAAGTTCCTGTTGCTTCTCAGCAAAATGCATTGAAGCAACAGGAACCTGAACCCACACAACCACCCACTGAACTGCTTTGTACATGTATAGCTGAATTTAACTCTATCTAATTTGTAATGCATTCATGTAACAACTCTGAAAACTTAATTTTTAAGAATTGGAACGAGTTGTAGAAATTGTTGTTGGAAATTCTGAGCAAAAAAGCAAGGGAAACAAGAAGGGTGCCTTCCCTATTTTAACCCTAATCACAAAGCTAGTAAACCCAACTTTCAGAATATCTTTCATTCCAAAATCCTGATAAAATTTCAAGGATCATCCTGGATCATGACAGCAAAATAATTGCCAATCCTGGATTTCTGAAAAAAACCCTGCCCCTAGATTCCATAAATATTGACATTTTCATCTTGGCAAAGGGATATGTTTCATGAATGCCAACAGTGGTAAAATATTGAATACAACAATATATAACCAACTTAATCATTCCAGTTCTCTGACTGACAATCACATATTGGTGATATTAAATGTCTACACATGTTCCCAAAATGTGACAAATATTAAAAAAAAAATATTGCCTAAAACATGTATAACATGTCGACAGCCATTGCAAATTATAAAGCCTACATCGTGCAGTGCAGTGCCAAGATAATCCTTACTTTTTCTCAGCCTCATTTGGAAAAGTGGAGTACAAAAGCAAAGCTGACACACCAACAACCAGGATAAAACCCTGCCTGTTGATCAGGATTAGCTGAACAAGAGGACATATGAGACCAGATGATGCAGATCTAATGATAGTAGCCAGAGAGGATTAATCCCTGTGCCAGCCTGCCAGCACCAGTTACTGCACGCTTCTGGTTTAAGATTTCACCATTTCATGACAGAGCTGTTACAGCAACAGGCACTCACATACATGTACATCATCTGAAAAAAACTTCCGAGGAATTGAGCTCCATTTTCTAATAAAGAAGAACAATTTTCTTTTTCACTTCCACAGTTTTCCTTAACCAGAGTAAAACATTTTCCCTGGACAGTGGCAACAATTTCCTTACACCAGTGCTACATGTAAACCATAAATTTCTCTAAAAGACAAAACAATCTTCCTAAAATCAGAATTTTCTGTAACCAGGCAAATTTCTTGCAACAGATCTAACAATTTGATTTAAACGGTGCTCAACCATTTTCCTCAACCAGATCTGAATCATTTCCCCAAATCAGAGCTGAACAATTTCCTTCAAAAAATCTTAACATTTTGTAGTTTAAAACCATGAACTGTACGAAGCACTAACAACTTCTCGACAATGGGTGTATTTATCCGACCATGTGGAGGTAATAAGCAAATGATGATACACGTACATATTTTAATAGGTTTCTGTTCCGTAGTCTGCACATTCCAAATTTTGAAAGAATCCATTCAGATTTTCAAAAGTTATTGTCTGGAAAAAAAATTTTGAATTGGCCTCCTGGTGGCGCCAACTATATGCAGATCAGCGTTAAAAAGAATCCTGATGCAAGATCTTATTGTCCAGAAAAGACATTTTAACTTGGCCCAAAGGTGCCACCACCAATTCCAAATGAGATCTTCAGGTAAGGTACCCACACACCAAATTTTGGAAAAAAATCCATTCAGGTACATTATTCGAAAGTTGAAGTCCAGAAAGGAAATTTTAACTTGCTCCCCAGGTGATGCCACCTACAAGCAGAACGGCGTGAAAGACAATGTCAGGCACCCACATACCAAATTTGGAAAGAAACCATTCATGTTTCAAAAGTTATTGCCCGGAAGCAAAATTTTAACTTGGCCCTCGGGTGGCACCACCTAGAGGAGGATCAGCAGGTAAAAAAATCTCAAGCAAGATCTTTGAAAAGAATCTTTTCAGTTTTTTTCAGAGGTTATTGTCTGGAAACGAAGTCAGACGAATGAAGGAGGACAGATGCACGGGTGAACCTCAATACCATATAGTCCCTAATTAGCCTGTCAGGCATCATGGAACATCTAGATCAGTCATACATGTAGAAGGCTATTGAAGTGTTAGGTGGGTGACATAGTTTGAAGTAGTACATGTAGCTGTCATAGTGGTCAAGTTTATCTTTTTGAATTTTCTGTTGAAAATGTAACTGATAATTTTTTCCTTGGTCGCAATGTGGGACACTACTATGCACACATGTAGTTCTAAAGAATAATTATACAAGATGTCACATTTATCCAGAGATTATCTGCATATCAAGGCTCGAATTAAACAAAATGATCTACAAGTACATCTGGCTGAAGTGTGCACCCTATATATCAAATACATTAATACTCTAACTAATTCATGCACAGCAGAAATTCTACATGCATTTGTGCATGTACATGTAAGTATGTGTACCCCTTATTTCGATCCTTGTATATATGACACTGCAAAACAGAGTAGAACTACATGTAGAAGTGTCATGGGATTCACCTTGGAATGGCTGTTTTCATGTGATGTCATAGATGTTTAAAGAGATGGTGATATTATTTTGGTTATATACATGTAAACAAATAGGCCTATTAAGTCTAACCAAATTGTTAAGTATACATAAGTGTATAGCTTGGGGAATGAGTGAGTGAATAGAATTTAACGTCGCTTTCAACAATATCATGACGAACCAACTAAGCACCACCCAGCCCAGTTGTGTTCCTGCTACTTCAAAGAAGAAATCGTTGAAGCAGCATGGAACCAGACACCCTCCATCCACCCTATAAAACACTGCAAAGACAGGACGCTTACATAGTGCAATAAAGACAAGTGATATTACAGTGCTAGACATCACATTATCAAGTTCCTGTTGCTTCTCAGCAAAATGCATTGAAGCAACAGGAATATACAGATATATTATATTAAGATATCCTAATACAGCATAATATTAGTGTATTCTATGATAGTGTGACATAGTGACCGTAATATGCTAGTTTATAACCTCTTATCCATGGGGTCACTCTCTACTAACAGACATGACAGCCGATAGGCCAAAATATACATGTACTTACCTGTGTTACAACAATCAGGTAACCTCAGTCCAGGTGGTTCAAATTGCCATTAATGAGTGACAATTAAACATTTATCATACCATTCTGTGAGTGTCTGACCCATCCACAATGTGGTCAGTCATCCCTGAAATTCTTGTTTACTTTCCTATGGGACTACATTCCCTCTGTGAAACAGTTACATGCATGTAGAAGTAGCTTGATTTCATATTCAGTCAACACCACATGAATGCTGGCTGGTGTCCCAGTTTTTTGTTGTGTCATGAAAACAAGAGCCGCGAGCTCACATATTCCCCGCTGGATGAGTCTAAATGGTACACTGTAGTGTAGCTTAATATAACCAAACCACGCAAAGTAGCAACAAATCACATGCTATTTATTGGATGTCATTTAAGGCAGTAGGCGGCCTTTTTTACTTCTTCTATGACCAAAACGGCCCAAAACACCCACCTATACTTTCCATGTAATTTCTATACTTGAAACACTAAATGTCACTTTGTGTGGCTGCCTACTTCCATGCCTTCCACCTGCTACATGTACTTCAAAACTTAATGACATCCCTGGCTATATGATCAACTGGGCATAAAATCTAATTTCCAGGTATAGCTAATTTTCCATTGTATAGTATCATGATGATGTTGCTAGTACTCGGGTATAGAAACAACTACACATACACCAGGGACTGTTTGACATATTTGAGGGAAGCTGTCATAAACATCCAGGACAGGAAGTACTAGTACATGTACATAATTGTAGCAGGCAGTTTGATACCCAGTATGGGATCAGTGATATCCATACAAATCAGCTCTTTCTCACAAGGGTGTATATTATTAGTATCAGATGATCAGGATTCAAAATTCAGAGTTCAACTTGTCATCAACAGATTACACCACACGGTTCTGTTTGACTGTTGGGTTTCTCATTCTCAGGAGCCAGTGTATTGATTGATATGGCTTGGTTAGTTGCCCATAGTAGTTTTCTCAAAATTGTCATTGAACCAATCAGCAAGTGTGCTCATGCAGCCAGCTCAAATGCCAATCTGCTGGGAGGTTGGAGATGTGACAGACTTTGAATTTCATCACTGGCCAAACTACTTTGATGTCAGGCTGAAATGGACATCAGGTATCAAAGAGAAAACTGCAGGCTTGGAATACCAACATGCTAATTCGAAACAACCGCGGGATGAAATGTATGAGATTATAAAGGCAATGGTCTCCACGCACATATGAGACCATGTATGGCTCAAACACCTGAAGAACTCAGTAAGGTCCAGGCAGGTAAACCATCTGCTAGAATTTAGGATTTACCTTCACTTGTGAAGACGGGGTTTTCTTAAGTGATAGTGAAAGCAAATTCACATCTACGCCTACATATGCAATATATAGCCACGTCAAAAAGTGTGGTGGGGGGGAGGCTGCTTATCCTAGCTTGCTGCCAATCAGGGTGAAAGCATGCCTTCGAATTCAGTCATTAATTAATGTATCTATAGATTCATTTCAGTCTTCTTGAGGAATCTGATTCCAGTCTATAATGGAAACTATTATGGATCCAGGATCATTTATGTGCAGAATGATACTGTTCACCAGTAACTCATTATTAAACATGTTAAAGCCAACAAGTTTTCTATTGATCATATTCACTGTATGTAGAAACAGACTTATTCATTTGGAGAAGAATGTTCATGTTGAATCCATGGACATGGCTGTAATAAAAGACAGTGCCCGTATGCACATGCTCTAGCTGTTCGGTTCTCTGACCAGAGACATGAAAAGTCGTGTCACATTCCTCATCAGCTGTGCATCAATCAAGAGGATGACATAACCATTACAATATCGTAAGATGGGTTGACTGTCGAGTATTATTTTGCCTGATAATTCCCTGGCATCCTGAATACTTGGGTTGATACTAAATTCCATACATGTATGTACTTTCATACAAAGATAGGACCAGTCCAGCATTTAACATGACTGATATAGAGTTCAGTCCCCCCCCCCCCCTCCACCCCTCACTTTCAAATGTGCTCCGCGGCTTTTGTGATCCCTTCATCTAGTGACATCAAGTGGGGAGAATGTGAGACTATAATTACCGCAGAGTACCACGGATTAACAAAGTAACCACAAATTAAACACAATCAATATTTAAACACCACAAATAACATATAAATCAATAGGTTTAGTGATTTTGCCAAAAGAATTATGCACTAATAAATGAATAACATTTAACTATTTCTCAGCAAATCATGATTTTCTTTGTGACCTTTCATAACAGCCCTTTAAATAGGGCATTTGCACTTTAATGCAAGTTAATCCCTGGACAATGTTGTCTGGCTTCGAGGACAGCAGGCGGTGCAATGACACATGCCTGGACACATGAGCTCCAGCTGGTTCCTTAATCTGAGTGCTTTGCTATCTCTTTAACCCAGTATGAATTTTTAATCACTGATAATTGGTATATTTTTGACCTGAAGTTGCCAAAATTATCATAAATGTAATAGGAATAGTAGGAATATTTGATCCATATTATCAGATTTACACCAATATCTACAGCTGAAAAACCCGCTCCGTGTTATAAACAAAGGGGAGGCATCATTAGAATGAACTGGAGCTGACACGCGGTGGCCCACATGCTGTGACCTGTCGCCGCCAATGGGGCAAGACAGCAATGTCCGAGGATCAATGTGGAATTCTGCCATGGCAAACAATCTCGGCCAAGTCACACCTTACATTTAACATCAGGTTAAAAATACCATCGCAAAGTACTTCGGCTATGGCATTTATCATGGCAATAAGACAGTCCTGAGATGGAACTCTCTAACCGCAAACGGCGCTAAACGACTTCATTGTCCAAGTGACATCACGCCGAGGTTAGGCAATGAACCATTTCCTAACAATGGAAATGTTGTATTATGTTGAGTTTTACGCCGTCTGTTAGCAAATGCCTACTTAACTCTGAGACAATAACATCTTCAAAGTTGTTTGCATTTTCAGTATTTTGAAAGCCACAATGATACTTATTTTCTGATTTTTTGCGGTATAGCCAATGTTAAAGCATTACACCATGCCTAACCTTGGCCCGACATCATGTGGACAATGATGTCTTTTCGCACCTTTCATGGCTAAAGAGTTCCATCTCAAGACTGTCCTATTGCTGAATGCTATGAAATTTTGAGGGCTGCATAATGCTGGTTGTATAGGATTATGAGCAAATTCAAACTGGCAGCCCATGAATTGTCACAAAGTAACCATAAGGTGACCACCAAGATCGCCATGAAGGGTGATCATTGTTACTTTATTGTTTACTGAATGAAATATTACTGACCAAGATGAAAGAAATAAGAGTGCATGTTCCCTTCTCTCAGTAAAAACATGGTTAAATTTGTATCCATTAATTTATGTTTACTTTGTTTACTTCTACTTTGTGGTACTGTTGAAAGTATAGTCACACTTGGTGACATCAACAGACCAAGGGATCATGTGACTTACATGTATTACATGTTGTATAATGTGAGTGAGTGGATAGCATTTTATGTCGCTTTCAACATTTTAGTCATATCAGGATGAATGAACTAAGCACCACCCAGGCAAGTTGCGTTCCGGCTACTTCAAGAAGAAATCTTTGAAGCAACATGGAACCAGACACCTTCCATCCACCCTATAAAACACTGAGGACAGCAAACAAGACACAGACAGGATGCTTAATGCAATAAATACAAGTGATATTACAGTGCTGGACATCACATTATTAAGTTCCTATTGCTTCTCAGAAAAATGCATTGGAGCAACAGAAATCCGTGCCCACCCAACAACCCCTATATGTTGTATGAAGGTCTATAGACATCATTACGCTACACAGCTGTAATACCCGATTAGGTTTAATAACCCCAAACTCAGTGTAAAATTGATCCACAAAAGTCTAATAATTATGCAACTGGACCATTAATATTCCCAGGTATCTGTGAGTCACATGATTATTTAAAACATTTTCCACATGAAGTAGGCTCTCATTTGCAAATTTTCCGGTATTATGACGGGAGTCAGTAACTACATGTAGTCCATCCGAATCCTTTCTCCGGCAAAATAAGGTGAACTGTTGACATTAGAACCTTGATTTTTGGCATGAATGTGCATTAGGAGATTGTTACCAGCAAGTTCTGAGCTGACCTACTTTTGATGAAAATTTGACCTACTTAGGTGACCTATAAACCTCGAAATTGGCAAAAACATGTCCTAATGCCTCCTAAGACCAAGATATACCGTACATGTAATTCCTCTAATAAATCGATCACCAGAAGTGATATTTGAGGTGATAAAACAGTGGGGTGATCGATTTATTGCAAATCAGATAAACCGAAAGTCGTGAAGTATGAGAAGGAACCAGCAAGGGTCCAGTTTCCAACACCGGAATTGTTTCAAATTTACGCAGACGATTATTTTTTTGCTATGCTTGAACTGGCAACAGTCGAGAACCTTCTTTTTACTCATTCATCTAACATGGGCACCAAGGTTCCCGATCTAGTTGATTGGCTATTTTTAGCTTAGAGTTTTGACATCGTTGACAACAACACCACCGCTTCGGAAACTGAGTTTTTGTGAAAAATGTTTAGTATTTCACTTTTAAATTGTATACTTTTTAGTTTTTTTATGACCAGTTTTCATTTTCTGAGATATTCCTACCATCGTTACAGTAGTAAAACTCGACAAATAATATGAATCTCTGGTCAACACGTGCATTAGCATTGCTTATGTGATGAATTTTTTTTTGACAAATGGGATCTACTAAAAATCGGAGGTGATTGAATTATTACAACTTCCGATCATATTTTTCTCCAAAAATCAGGGGTGATCGATTCCAGATAGGATAATGAGTTTATTACAGGAATTACCGTACACTTATAAATATCAAACCCTACTTCATAGTTTCTGTGACGTTAGTCACACTGCCATGTTTAATAATATTTTTTTCTTTGTATTTGTGAGATAAATTTACTTTAATAACTTTGGGTTAATATCACTCCAGTTGTATTGCTTACCAATAGTAGATCAATTTGACATCATGTCTGAGACATCTGTGGTTGTGGTTAGTGTAGATACGGTAAACATTCCAAATATTCAATCACCTTTCCTATTACGATCACCCCTATTTTATCGGGAAGTTTACGATCGGAAGTTCTAACTCAGATACGATCGCCCCATGAAGTGGCAATCTCGCATTCCAACGTAAATACGATCACCGCTATGTGCTCAGCTCACGGGACTGACAAATCACGCGGAACGACCATTATACTCCTTGAAATGTTGGTATTTTGAAGAAATTTGATTAACGAACAAAGAATTCGTTATGATGGAAAAGTAGCTGAATTAAGTGCCTCAAATTTATTATCTTTTGAATTAATATAAGAGACTAATAAAGACTTCATTATGATAGAAAGCCACACATTATTATTTTAAGTAACAAATTTGAGAGATCTTCAACGTTAATATATATTTTCGTATCTTGTGAGAATTAGCTGGAAGTTGCTGGAAGACGCTTATGTATAGTTTAATACAACAGCACATTTCTGAACTAGACGAAACAATTGGGCACCAGTGGGGCTTCTGGGGATTGACCTGGGGTGTCATGCACACTCTAGGGCATGAGATTAACCTGGAGTGTCCCTGTACACCAGGTTATGAAAATAATTAAGGGCCTCGGCTCCTCAGACAGCTTGTCATGAGAGGCGACTAATTGGGGCACTTGCAGGGCCCTGGGTGTGAAAAGAAATAGGACCTAAACAATGTGATACATGTATGAAGAAAATATTGTTGAAAGCGATGATAATCATATTCACTTGCTCACTCATGCACTCACAAAAGTGGGACATTGGTCAGCCAGCATACATGTAGTACTAATGACTGAAAATAGCTACGTATTTTTCTGAGAGAACTGAGTATAACATGAAGAAATCACCAAAAAAAAATGTGAATACAATTTGTTGGGGTTTTTTTATTTTTTTTTATACTTTCTACTTCAAAATCTTCTTCAGCTCTAGATATAGATTGACAAGCTGCCTACAAAAGACTGAAAAGGGCTGTGGAAAACTGTGGTAGTCCTCTTCCCCTTAACATGCTAAAGAACTGTTTCTATCTGTACCTGTTTATAACATCATGTGTTTCATCATCTACATATTGTATTGATTCAAACTACTACTACACAATCTACAATGCAGATCACATACAAAGTGCATTAGGAGCCAGGTAATACCCTGCAATAGGTCTTCAACTATCAGATCAGAGTGTGTACATAGCCCAATCCAATAGTAAGCTTACCCACAGATGTGACCCATTTTCAGGACAAGACAGAGAAACACCACTGTCATGCCTGTTCTTTGTCGCCACACATACACACACACTTGCTGGGGTAAAAAGAGTCAAACGTGGGACATATATTGCATATATATATATATATGTGAAAACCTACATGACCTTTGTGCACACATGCTCAAAATTTCAGGGTATAATCAACAAGAATTATCTTCAAGAAATGATGGGCAAATAGAGTTTAAATGGGGAACGCGCAAAACTCTTATTATGCATAATACATCATATTATTTGAAGTATTTAATTGCACATTGACAGATCATATTTTCAGGTGTAACCATTTATTTCTATTTAATATTTGGCATTTTTTGTTCGTCAACAGGCAAGAAACTCTCAGTGTCAACACGTGTCACTGTCAACAATGATGGCAGCACACCTAGTACCGTACTATCGAGGTGATCAGGCAGATCTAATACCCAATTCCCATGTGATAAACCTTAAATCCGGAGCTTCCATATAACTTATTCACATACTAAGTGAAAGCTCGTTTGAAAAACGGGCGAAGAGCATTTCCCCAGATAATTTTGTAACACATAATTTGGTACTCACAGGGCCTTAGATCTCCCCTATTGGGGCACATACCCCTGGAGGATGAGCAATCAGGAATCATCCCTGGTAGAAGTGCCTCTGAGAAGGGATTTCTTCACCAATGGGCGAAACCCAGTGTGAGGCAACATCAACTTTATTTTGCGTTTCATAGGCCCACCGACATTAAAAAATCGAATAAAAATAAAATGTCAAACTGCCACTTTTATATTTCCTATGACAGTTTGAACATAAAGACTTTAACCCCCTTTTTATTCCTGACTGTATGAATTAGGCTGCTGTATTCTATCTGAAACAATGCCAGCAAATACAAATGTCAAACAGCAAAAAATAAATACCTTTCACTATAATTTTTCACTGTAAGTCAGCGAATTGTTGTTGTTGCTGTAAAATACTGCTATAATACTACTTAGCCAATAATGACATTCAATGTAAATCAGGAACCTTCACTGACTGTGATCTATCACTCTGTCATGGTACCCATATTTCGACAGCGATGCAGTATGTCAGAGCTAGGAAATGGAGGGTGTTTCAACAGCTCAGCCTATACAGCATAATTTAAGTTACTGTTAAGCATGAGGCTGTTGAAACACATGTATGCAAAATTCACTAGATTGTTCTGAAAGAGAACCACAGCCACAACAAATAGATTTAGAGTGTATCTTGGCAGTTAACATGTGACTTAACATACAGTTTTCCACCTTGAGAAAATAGGTCAATGTCAGTCCTATTCATTGACTTCAGGTCCATCATCAGTTGCATATGTGATATCAATTTAGAATGCCTAGCTATATTTCATGTTATATCATAATATAAAGTGTATATAACCTTGAGAAAATAGATTCAGTCAACTGGGATAGGCTTCTAGTCAGTCACCAATTCCACAAGTATGATGAATTTGGAGAGCCCATCTTCACTCCTTTCTAATAATAAATTTGACCTCGATAAAACAGGTGAAGGTCAGTCAATTTCATTACTTAGGCTTCTGATCCATCACCAGCTGCACATGTGGTATGACAAGAAAGATGGACAGACAGAGAGACAGACAGACGGACAGACAGACAGACAAACAGATGACACAGAAAATTCAGTTCATTTTGGGGCGTCGTTACATATCATCTTCAAAGCCTAAATATTCTGTGAAAATGCACCAAAACACACCATTTTACTTCTATTATAGAGAAGAAAAGCAACTCAGAGTAGCCGGAATCACAATTTTATTCTGTGTATTTCGCTATTAGTTCCAGCATCTTAAGCATTGAACAAAGTTACAAACAGCTTCATATGCACAGTATATACAAGGCATAACTCTTAGCCAATACGCATTTATGAATAGGTAAGCCAGTAAATTGTCAGGTTGGATGGATATTAAAATGCTGTCATTTTCAGAAGTTGTTAAATGTTAAGCAATGACCTGTCAGTGATCTACAAATGGTGTGATTCAGGTGTTACAATACACACTCCACAATTGTTGTAACTCGCATGGGAATATACAATATTTATTATGAAACATGCGAGTTACAAAATTTGTAGGTTTCCATCAATTTTGATGTGGATTGCCAAGAAAATTATACATATATTATCTTAAAATGACAGTCCTTATCCAAACTTCATGACATGTAGAAATATTCAATGTAGGTACATACCCACTATATCACCATACTTTATTCATTTGTGCACAGTTTTACTTAGTTCTTGCCAGATAAGCAGATTATGTATTGTTTTCATCAATTAGAGTGTGTATTGTATTACCTGAATCACACCATTTGTAGATCACTGTCAGGTCATCGCTTAACATTTAACAAATTTCTGAAAATGACAGCATTTTAATATCCGTCCAACCTGCCTGACATAATTTACTGGCTCACCTATTCATAAATGTGTATTGGCTAAGATACGCAACGCTGTACCAAACTATTTCAAGTTCACAGAACCTCCTTGCATTTCATATAAGTATACTAAATCTATAGCCACCAAAATATTCAATTACTCCAATGCTGTCAAGGAGTTTGACTGGAACTTATACACGTCAGGAGGCTATAGTTGTGATTGTGAATTGTCGAACTTTATCTATACACCATGCAAACATATTGTGACTGGTGACCTTGATGTGGTGAGTGATAAGGATCTGAAATTACTCCTGATGAAAGGACCTAAATATAGAGAGCCAAGAAGAATAAATCTGAAGGCGGACCAGAAGATAGTCCTGTCTGCATTAGAACAGTACGTTATTGATTGGTCTAAGCGAGAAAAAGATCCAGAGGTACGCAACGCTGTACCAAACTATTTCAAGTTCACAGAACCTCCTTGCATTTCATATAAGTATACTAAATCTATAGCCACCAAAATATTCAATTACTCCAATGCTGTCAAGGAGTTTGACTGGAACTTATACACGTCAGGAGGCTATAGTTGTGATTGTGAATTGTCGAACTTTATCTATACACCATGCAAACATATTGTGACTGGTGACCTTGATGTGGTGAGTGATAAGGATCTGAAATTACTCCTGATGAAAGGACCTAAATATAGAGAGCCAAGAAGAATAAATCTGAAGGCGGACCAGAAGATAGTCCTGTCTGCATTAGAACAGTACGTTATTGATTGGTCTAAGCGAGAAAAAGTTGAACCTACAGTACTCGCTGATTGGCTGGACCTCACCAAGAGCAAGGTCGTTGAAACAATCCGCCATATTGACAGAAGTTCTCTTCCCCTAGCAAAACAAGTACTGAGAAACCTCAATTCGCAAGAAGTTCTAGCAAATCTCCAGAGTAAATTCGTCATAGTCCCAGCAGACAAAGCTCCGAATAATATAATATTCATATGTAAATATTACTATTACCAGGTGCTGGTTAAAGAATTGAGTGTAGACATATCTTCATCAAATACGTCTACTTACTCCCAAACTGCATTTACTCTGGAAGATTTATTTAACAATCACAAAAAGTTTCTCAGGGAAAGAGGTATTTGTCTTCCAACCAATCATAGCGACATACCAAAAATATACTGGACTCCCAAAATGCATAAATCACCATACAAAGCTAGATTCATAGCTGGTTCTAGAAGCTGCACCACCAAGCTTCTTTCAACCCTATTGACGAGGGCCCTTCAGGAGGTAAAAGCATTTTGGGAAAGGTATTGCG
This sequence comes from Hanleya hanleyi, assembly GCA_036873755.1. Taxonomy (NCBI): domain Eukaryota; kingdom Metazoa; phylum Mollusca; class Polyplacophora; order Lepidopleurida; family Hanleyidae; genus Hanleya; species Hanleya hanleyi. The sequence goes on along the minus strand of JAVTVY010023784.1, from coordinate 1,783 downwards.
CCACTATTTCTAAAAACTCTGGCGTTGAATGTATGTGGATATTGAAAACTCAAAATGTCTTACGGAAGAACTTGATGCTAAAGGTCACATACCGTACAGACATGTATCCACATGGGATTTCTCGACTCTCTATACTACAATCCCTCATCAGGACCTTATTGACCGTCTAAGTTCATTAATAGTATCTGTGTTCAGAAAACTGATCGTAGATATATTAATGTCAGAAGCCATAAAGCATTCTTTAGCTCTACTACATACAAGAGATATCATTCATGGGATGTTTCTTTGTTTATAGAGTTGCTTGAATTTCTCATTAAAAATATCTATGTGAAATTTGGCAACACAATATATCAGCAGCATATAGGTATTCCAATGGGTACTAATTGTGCACCCCTGTTGGCTGACCTGTATCTGTTCTCTTATGAATATGACTATATGCAGGCGCTTTCAAAACCGATCCATTCAAAGCCCGTTCCTTCTCATTCACCAAACGCTATATAGACGATCTTCTCGCTGTGGATAATCGCTATATAAATGACGCAGTGAAGGATATATATCCACCTTCGCTGGATTTGAAGGAAACTACAGATAGCCCTACAGGCACATCTTATTTAGATCTCTACCTCTATAAAAAATGAAGCGGGCATTCTCTCTCGTCGACTTTATGACAAAAGAGATGATTACAATTTCGACATCGTAAACTATCCCTTTCTGGATAGTAATATTCCAGTGGGACCTGCATATGGCGTATACATATCTCGCTTAGTAGCATTTGCTAGATCTGTGTTAAATGTGATGATTTTAATCAACGTCACAAAACATTGTTGCAGAAACTTATAAAACAGGGCTATTCCACCAAGCGCCTCCACTCAAAGTTTCTCAAATTTGGCGATACATATCGCATGCTGATTGCAAAATACGAACGTAGCGTGCAAGATCTATGGCGCTACGTTTCGTAACTTGTGTCTAATTCCGCTTAACCCGGGGCTAGGGGCCGAATGAACCCATGTACTTCAATATCTCATGGTACTCATATGAACAGTCACAATCAAAGCGTGACTGAGATACATCATTCTTTAGATGACGACTTTACAACGAATATTATGGATTAAGAATACTGATCAGCGATACGGATTTATTTTGGAACATCATGGTGTCTTGCCGGCATCATTGAAAACTGTTGACCGCTTCTCTCTTGCAGGAAACAAGCCTATGTTTATGTATACTATGATTGTCTTTTTGAATTTGGTGCTAATACTATTATATGGAATATGGAATAGGTCTTTGGATTATGGACGCGGATATTCTCTAATGGACGACGGCTGAATTATGGATGACGGACTAGACGCTTGTAATTTTAAGCTGTGTATGGCTGGATTCTGCTGGTGGACAAGTTGTTCCCGAGGCCAGGCCCCTGCACACCCAACACTCATAATGAATACAACTAAAATAAATAATATTAAGACAGACCCGAGAAACCTTAGTGCAGGTTTCTCGGCCGAGTCTCTAATAGTTCGAAATGCACTAAGACCTTTTTCAATCCAAATGACAGATATATTTCTGACGACATCAAACCTTGTAATATTGCGTTTGATGATTGTTTAGCACCGAATTCTACATGTAATAATTTCAAAATTTCTAAGTGTGGACATCGTGGATGTCTCACGTGTCCACTCTTTAATACTTCAGCTTCATTTAGTTCCGCGTTAACTGGTAACTCATATTCTGTTAACTCATATGTTGATCTTAGTTGTTCTACTACAAACTGTATTTATTTAGTTTC